>JAJOOR010021489.1:0-13975 GCA_036250505.1 Solanum acaule | reverse complement strand
GGGGGGGGGGGGGCCCCCCCGCCCGGGAGTGATTAGACATGACATAACACAGCTCTAGCTTATGAAATACATAACCCTAGATAGGAAAGTTTTGAGATTGAGGATCAATGAATAACATACCGCTCTAAAAACGGACGACTGAACATTACATTATCAATTTATTGATATCAAATAGTTTGGATGTGATATTTTTCTTATAATTAAGTAAAATAGAATTTGTTGTAGCATCAAGCACCAGTAGTCTAGTGGTAGAATAGAACCCTGCCACGGTACAGACCCGGGTTCGATGCTGGTGCATTACGAAGTGCTGTGAAGATAAATTGTGCAAATGTGAGAACTTTTGGGTCTCTCCATGTCTGAAATCAGACGACAAAATTGCGCATCTGAGCCTCTCTTTTTCTTTTGATTCCTTTTGTTGTCTAATAACTCTCTAGTCTGTGTAGATTTTCTTTAATATCAAAAGCATGTAGAATGTAAAACTTAGCAGGATGATTGAGCTCTCTCTATTAATGTCACACCCCGAGCCTACACCCTGGATGTGACTGGTACTCGAGAACCATTTCTGGTCCCAAACGAATCCTTGGCTTGACTCAACTCTTAGCGGAAGACTTACTCAAAATGTAAAAAATTCTCAAAAGCAACCTTTACTCAAAGTCTTTAAAAGAACTAACTCAAAATGTTTAAAAGCATTCATTGCCCAAAAGAGGCAACTCAAGTCTTAACATTTAACAACGGAAATGAAAAAGACTCATGAACTACTATTGCCTATCTATGAAGCGTCTAATACTATGAGGGATGTCCTAACAAGACCCCCGATCATCCTAACAAAACGAAAATACTAGAAATAAATAAGGGATCCTCCCTGTATCTGCATCATAAAAGATGCAAGCCAAATGACGTCAGTCCATGTATGAGCATGCAAGGGGAAATCTAAAACTTGACATAAACTTGAACTAGAACTGAAGAAACAACTTACCTTGTCTCAACTCAACTCAACCTCAACTCATTTCAATATAAAAGCAATAACAATAATGCGATATAAAGAAAAGCTTTTAAAAATAGTAGATAGCAACTCAATGTATTGAAAAATACAATAATGTTTGTATGTAAAAATACAAAATAACTCTATTTGGGAGATTCTCTAACCGGCAACCATCACTATGAGCTATGTGATGATACAACGTCTCGTCCACGCTGCCAGAACTTTCCTATACCTTGTCGGGGTATAGAACTCATCAATTAAGTGGATCCACTAAGCTATGCTTAAAAAGTAATAAGGAATCATCTAAAAAGTATGACATTTTCTGCCCATGTTAGCTGCATGGTTTATGAGGACTTTGAGTTGTATGAACTCGTCTCCATATCGGTGGTCAATACTACTCTCAAAAATATGCTCAGTTCATATGTTTAAAAACATTTCCTCATCCTCAAATTTTGAGATTTATTACTCAAAAGACTTCTCTTAAAAGAGATAGTACTCAAAACTAGTCATGAACTCATTTGGAAATCATAGTTTCCTCATCATTTTAAATGTAAAAACATTTACTCTTATACTTAATTCCCATATATTCATTTTGAAAATAATGAAAGTCAACTCTACTCATACTCAAGTACTCAAGTCTTAAAACAAATTTTAAAAGTTTGCAAAAGACATCTCAAATGACTCAAAAGAACTCTCAAAACTTTACTCTTAACTCTACCTTGAATTTGAATTATGAATTCAAGGGTTATGATTAGGATGTTTGGGATCTCTCAATGATTACTGGAGTTTAGACCGTTGATAACAAGAAATGAGTGAAGACACAAATCTAGAGGGCATAGGCGCGATGCGGGGAAGGATTTAATATTTGGTCGCGAATTAATTTTTGAGATAGAGAACTCAATATCCTCTCTGTGACGCGGAGAGGGAGTGCTCGTCTGGGTACTGAAAATCTAAGGCGCCTCCACGACACGGACCTGGGCGCATAATCTATATTTTTCCTCCTCTCCCAAGCTTGATTCAACTCATACCCACTGCTAATCTAAGGTCAAAATTCACAAATTCTTATTATCTAGAATAATTTCAGCGAAACCCACACAAGGATCTATCAATTAACTCAACTCATTCACAAACTCTTGCCTCAAGAACTCAAAACAACACTCTATTACCAATCAAATTCAAGAACTTCTCAAGAACTCAACAATTCAACATCAAGAATGAATTCATAGGTAAAAGATTACATGATTGGTGTGAGGGCGAGAAAACCCAACACTATGGAAGCTTACATACCTCGATTTGGCGAAACAAATCCTCGATTCGCAAGAAATCTTGATCGTTCTTCCTTTTCTCCTCTTTTCTCTTCTTGAACTTTCTTCTAAAACCCTGAGCGTAATTTAGGATTTGTAAAACTGGCCCAAATCATATTTGACCCCAAAAACCTTACTAAAAACGTTTTAATCTGAAGGGTAAGGAAAAGACCAAAATACCCCTCATAATTTCGAGTAACTTTCCTTAACTGGACAGACAGATTTCAAACGGTTATATATCCCTCATACGAACTTGAAACTTAGCAAACTCGGTGGCGTTGGAAAGAGGATTACAAGACCTTTCATTTGATATCTTATGGGCCACCTAACTCATCATGTACTAAAAGTTATGGTCGTTTGAAGTTGACCCAAAACTCATAACTTAGCATAACTTGTAAAATTTTCAATTTGGCTCTTTCCAAATTAGTTATTTCTAAATCTAGCTTTTTCTAAGGCGGGATGTTACAATTAATTAAAGTTCTTGGAATGCTAGTAGTGCAACGCCAAGGCAAACACAACATTATAAATTGGTAGATCCTTAATTAATCGTCTTCAATATGATGATCGATATTCTAAATGCAAATTTCATACTTAATCAAAGAGTAAATTTATGCCAAAAAAGCTTAAGACTAAGAATTGGTGGGGTGTGCCGGGCCAAGGCAGTAGTGCAACACCAAGGCGACACTTGAAGGTCCCAATAGCAAGCTACTGTGGTGGACCTTCCCCCTAAAAAAATAGAGTTAATATCGTGTGAGTCGATGACTCACATATCAGATATTAAACTGATAAGAACAGATACTACACTTGATCTTAGCCAAAAGGCCGAGAAAGGTATGATTTTTCTAGTATTGAACGGGCTCTTTAATACCCTCATTTCTTACATAGAAGGTCTAGTATCCAGCCAGTGTGGGACTGGAGAGCTTCTATACTTTACTCAAGAGATAAGATTCACTAATCCGTTCTAGATTTAATTATCTATAATATAATATTGATCAAAGAGCTGGTGAATAACTTAATTATGAAGGTATCTTTAAACTAGCATAGTTTTCATTTAGTTGGATCCAAAATATTTTGGTTTAAGTAGATTAATTGTAGTTAGTTTAATTATTTAAGATTCAGTCGAACATAGAGCTCTCCAATGTTAAAAGTCTAACATTGTGCTATAGGGCTTCTTTCTATATCTATGAAATCCATTCGACCTATAAATGATATATATATATATTGGAAGAATCCGTTGGGTCTTTCAATATCAATAGGTAGTATTTTGATGAAGTGGCATTCACCCAACACAAATATACGATCATCCGTGGTAAACAAGAATTGGGGATTGGATGCGGGAGAAATTCCTCTCAATGGCTTCTGAGAGTTTCAGTCGACTCTCTCCCCCTTTGAGGGTACGAGTGAGCAAAAAAGAGAGAGAAAATGACGCTCTGGGTGAACTGTCATAATTAGTGAATTAGTAGCTGTATTTCTCGATGAAACGGGAAAAGGATATAACTCAACAATAGAAATGATCGGATTAATAGCAGAATTAGGAATTTATTTCAAAGAGATTTTAATTTATTTATTTTTTTAAAAAAAAAAGGAAGGAAAAGGGGTAAATATAGAGCAAATATACTGCTGGTGAAAAATATAGTAATTTTCTATCGTTTGCTTTAATGATGAAATTTACTATTTATACTATGAATGACTTGAACTTATTCTTCCCTTCCTCGATTAATAATTTTGGTACGCCTAAATCGTGAGTACTCTTCAGGGCGAATCATGACCTATGATTTTGAATCGTAACAAACGCACCATATATTTATATGAGGTTAGTTAGTCTTTTTTTTATTGATAGAACAACATTATTCATCATTAGATATTTTAACAAGTAAACAAATACATAGACAGTAAAAAAGATCATTTAGAAACTTTCTTCTAACAGTTTCTAGTACAGAAACATTGGCGGCGAAGGCCACGGCAATCGCCGCCAATGAATCCTTCAGTCTGGCAAACGCTGGCGCAGTTGCTGTCTCTAACACATGGCCCCTTGAAACTATGGCTCTGTGACTCGCAAGTTCTTGCCTCTGCACCACCGCTCATTGGTCCCATATCTATCAATTAATGTAGGCAAACATCAAAATCAAAGAATCATATATTATCATTTATCAATATATATATATATATTATTATTATTATTATTATTATTATTATTATTATTAAGGATATATTAGCTCTAGATTGCAAAGTTAACAAATATTTTACTTATTCATTTTTTGATTTGACGCACTTATTAAGAAAATAATAATGATATCGTGAGTTTACTATTTTATTCTTATTAATTGATAGAATTCCAAAATCAATTTTACCTTTTTCAAAAACATTAACTCTCTAAATAAATTGAGGGTATAATATGTAAAAGAAAATATTATCTTTTCTTAATTTATCAAAAAATGACAAGTAAAAAGGGACAATTAAAAAGTCAAAATTGGACAAGTAAAAAAAAACAGAGGGAGTATTTATTTCTTTTCCTTTATAAAAATTTCTTTCACATTATCAACGCATAAAAATTAAACACAATTTATCTTTAAAAATAAAATAAAATATTACGAAGGAAGAAAACAAACCAGTGGCCAAAAGCAACATTGTTACAAGGAAGAAAGTTGCAAACAAACGCATGGAGTGTCCCATCTTTTTAGAGAGAGAAAGGAAAATGTAATTTGAGAAATTGAGTAGTGGTTGAGACTAGGAATAGTAAGGGGCTTTTATAGTTAAATGTTGAGGATAAAACAGGAAAAAAAATCCTTTTAATTTTTTCTTCAGATGATAAAGTGGATAAGTCAAAGTAAAATTTTATTTTTAGTATTGCCGGAAAGGAAAAGTGAGCGGAAGGAGTATTTATTTCCTTGAAAATAAAATGATAAGTTTAAAGTTAAATTATTACTAAATATAAAACAATACCATTATTTTTGAAACTAACAAAAAAAAATGTAACATAAATTGTTAAGAAAGGATTAGTATACTGTTGTAAAAAAAGAAAGAGGTTCACGAAATAGAATTAATTTGAAATTCACAGAACTGTTTCGGAAAGGACATGTTCCTTTTGAATAGATATTTTTTTCCCCAAAAGACACTAGGTATGTTCTGTACAAGTGAGTTCACACCTATCGTTGGCTATAAGTAGAGAGATTTTCTCTCTGTTTTCTGTATTGAATTTTCTCTTTTTTCTGCATACATTTTCTTACAAACAAAGTAGAGTCTTTGTGTGATTTTTCATTGCTGACTTTTGAGTTTGATGAAGTTAGTGAAGTGTGAGGTACCACTTCTTCTTTAATAAGTATATCCATTTCATCCTAGAAGGAAATAATCCACAACCTCAGCCTCGGGTACAGTGAGGGGATTAAATTTCTTAAGGACACATGGTAAATTCCGTGAACTCAGATATTTTCTTTCTTTTCATCTCAACAATATTTCTAATTTACTATTCTAAATACAATAGATAACATCTCTCTCATTTTATGCTATGTGCTTGATTAAATATGAAATTTAAGATAAAAAAGAAGAATTTTGAAAGTCAGTTATATAAACAGACATTTAAATCTGGTCTTATTAGTTGACAAGTAAGCACTTCAATTTTTAGTATGCATATATCGAGACTCATTGTCTCCATTTTCGTGCATATTTTTTTTATTTTTTTTGAAAAATTAAGTATATAGGGTCAAGAAAATCATGCTAACAAGAGAGCCAACATGAATAATGCTGAAAGGTGATATGTTTTACAACATGAAAATGAGGAAAGGGAGGAGACTCCTTTGCCACACTCTATTACACATGTTATATCTAACAAAAAAAGGAAAATTGAGATAAAATTGTATGTAAAAAAAATTATAAGTCAAAATCCATATAAAAGCATGAAGTTAGGCATGTATTATTTTCCTTCTTTGACGTGTCTTCTTTCTTGATAATTGAAATATAAATAAATTTGGCAATTGGGAAGTTTCCTTTATATACCAAATTAGATTCATAGTGTTATCACATCACACATGTAATAGAAGATTTTTATTTACCAAAATATATATGAAATCACACTTCGAATTTTGTTCGAGCCTTAAAATTTCCCTCACATTTTTTCATGTATGAAGATTATGTGAAATCGGTATGATATATGTATATCTTGTCAATGCTTAGAATTTTGGGTCACAATTTTGTATATAAAATTGGTATGAAATATGTATATAACTGTATAATTTTTGTGTTAGAATTCGTTGTTAGGTTTCTGAAAACAAAAACATTGGATCCTGCTCACGACTTATGTATAGAATTTGTATATAACTATATAAATTTTGTATAAAATTCATGTTGATTTCTGAAAATTTAATACAACTATAAAGCACACAAGCAAATTTAAAATAATTTCATACTATCTCAACATATAATTATAATCTAACTTTAATACAAATTTGATACAATTTAATTGTAACTTCGAACTCCAACTAAAATTTCAAACTAAAACTAACTCAAATCTTATCCAAATAGCCTCAAATTTAGACTCAACTCTATGGATGTTTCAATTCTTTTGAGATATTATCCTCTCGATACGAAGTTCATTTGTCACAAAATCAATTTTTAGATTTGAGTTTCGACCTCCTTTAGTGTCCGACAAATCCTTTAGAACTTGAGCTTCGGACTCTTTAAATATAATTTTTAATAATAATTAAAAACACTGTAGAGCTTCGAACTCCTTTAATGTCCGACAAATCCTTTAGAATTTGAGCTTTGAGCTCTTCAAATATACCTATATGTTTCAATAATAATTAAAAATTCGATAGAATTGCGAATTTAGAAAATATTTTAGAGTGATGCATCAGTGTGACCATGGAACTCCTTATTTTAATTTAGGAGTCGAATAACTAGAGAGAGACATACACACCTTTATTTTAATATAAACAAAAAAACAAAAACAGATAGAATTAAGACAAGAAAATATTGATTATGGACATATATCTTTTTTGTTAAACCTCAAATTAAGCACATAATTTAGAAAAATAGTAATTATGGTAGATAATTATTGAAAAGACATGGTTTTGAGCAAGAACATCGGCTGTATCTTCTCAAATAAGCACAATATCCATCTGTAAAACCTTCACTTATACAAGCATCTCTACACTTTTGAACACTAAAACATGGCCCCTTGAATGTTTTGCTCCATTCAACACAATCCTTTGCCTCTGTTATAAAATAAAATAAAATGATAATTAGCGATCTCGATCTACATATTATTATTCATAGTGTTACTTTGACAATATATATAGTCTAGTAGGAAATTAAAGAAATGTTACCTGCATTGCCAATGGAAAACAACACAAGGAGAAACATAACTTTAAACAAATGTTCCATCTTTAGTATTTTTTTAATATTTTACTGAAAATTTCTGATAATGAGAAGCATCCGGGCCTCTTATATATAAAGAAGATACATGACATATGTTTGCTTGTAATTTTCCCTCAAACGTCAATCAAACAATTAAGTCCATTGTAGATTTTCAACCGCACAATTAATCCATTTTGACTACTCTTTTAACATTTTACATGAACTGCCAATTTCATCTTGATTATAAATTCAATAGAGATGAAATGAAAGTAAATACATGAAGATATGGTTAATACCACTACACTGGTGAGGGGATTGGGCCTTGAGATTTTGGGCCTTGTTTAATAAGATATGGGCCAGAAAAGAGAAAGGTCAATTGGGAAACTTACATAAATATACTATATTAAAAAAAATATTTATCATTTATAGCAATAACATATTTTTTCACTTGATCACTTTTAATACATTTATAATACACTTTTAATACATATTACAAAGAACAATTTATTATTCACATATAATACAAGTTTTATTGATGGATAATACATTTTTCACACATTTTAATACACTTATAATAATACAATGTGTCAATTTCTTATTAAACAAACATAATATATTTAAAAAACAGTTATAATACATATATATTGCATACATAATTCACTTTTAATACATATTGCAGATTTAATATAGTATTGTTATAAATGGTAATAAATAAAAAATATCGCTAAAATCCGTAATTATTTATTAAAAGGCACTCATTCAAGTAATTTTTTCAAGGTCAAACGAACAATCAACCCATGTTAGACTTTCTACCACACACGAATTAAAAAGTTATTTATGATTCAGTCAAATCTAGTTGCTTAATCAAAACCTTATTCATAGAAATACATTAAAGAAAAAGGTCAATCGAACAACTAGTCCATATTAGACTTTCTACCACACATGAGTTAGAAAGTTAATGTAACATCTCACAACTAGAAAGAACTAGAAAAAAGTTTAAAATCTGGAAATAGTCATTTTTGGGAAGTATAAGGAAATCTGGAAAATTTTAAGTAAGTTAAAGTGAGTTTTTGGTCAACTTCAAATGACCATAACTCCTAGCTCAGGATGCGTTAGGTGTAGTTCTAGATATGGTTGGAAATCTCTTGGAATGATCTTTACAACGCCGCCAAGTTTGCGCGATTTCGAGTTTGTATGAGTAAGTTATGCCCTTTGGAAATTAGGTTGTTGGATTAAGGAAAGTCTAATCCGGGTTTTGGAAGGGTAACTTAGTATTTCCTTACCTAATTATTCTAATTCGTTTTTAGGAGTTAATTGGGGTAAAACAAGATTTTTAGTCAGTTTAGAAAAGTTAAGAGTTCACGCTAGGGCTTGGAGAAAAGAGAAAGGAGAAGAAAAGAGAAGAGAAATTAAGAATCGCCAAGAAACGTTCGAGCTTTGAGTGTGGATTTTGTTGGGGGTGATCCCTACAAGGTATGTGAGATCACATAGTGTTGGGTCAGTTTATCCACGCACCAACCATAATTTATTTCAGCGAATTAAAGTCTTTGAAAGTTTAGAAATTGAGTTCTTGATGAACATTATATTGTTGAAGTTTCGTTTGAATTTCTTGTGGGTTGCGTTATTGGTCGTTCTTGCAATTTGATTCGTGTTTCCAGGTGTAATTTCGGTTTGAATCTATCATATATTGAGAATATAAATGGTCCTAAGTATTTGGGAAAAGAACCATTGAAGTTAAAAGAGTTTAGAGTTGAAACACGGAGAAGAAAAGTCGCCAAACACCTGGGGAAGGGGGTGGGGCGTCGTGCCAGCCCGCGCCCCCCAAAAGGGGCTCTGAAGTTTTCTCCTTGGGGTGACGCTCCAGCCAGCGCGCCCCAGTAAGTCCTCTGAAGTTTGAGGGTTGGCGCCCCGCGCCTCTCAGAGCGCCAGGGACGCCAGTTCTCCCCATTAGTTCCCCATCTTTTCGTACTTGTTCCCTAGCAATGTACCTATGTTTCTAAGTTGATTCCAACACTCTAAGGTATGTCTAAAAATCATGATATCATTCATAAACATGAGATCATGAACCTTGAATCCATAATCCAATTCAAGGAAAGTTAGGATCAAAGTCAAGAGATAGTTAAGAGTCAAGTCTAAAAGTTAAGAGCAAGTCAAAACAAAGCTTTTAAAGTTTTCAAAAGTCTTTAACAAACGTTTTAACTTTGTTTTAAGACTTATGTTTCAAGTTAAGCAAAGAGTAAAGAGTTGAATTCATTTCTCAAAAAGCTATAAGGGAACTAAGTATTCCCAAAGAGATTATAAATGTTTTCACATTTGAGCAAGAAAAGGGAACATCGATTCCAAGAGAGCTTTTAAGCTAAGTTTGAGAAATTATCTCAAACCAGAGAAGAAGTTGTTTTTAAAAACATATGAGCTAAGTATACTTTGGGAGTAGTATTGAAAACTGATATGGGGACGCGAGTTCATACTAACTCAAGCCCCCTTAAACCATGTAGCCATCATGGGCAGAAAAATGATCATACTTTTTAGATGATTCCTTAGTGTTTTTTTAGCACAGACTAGTGGATCCACTTAGTAGTTCAGGTTCTATACCGATGGCAAGGTATAGGACGGTCCTTGACAACGTGAGGTAAAACGTTGTACCATCACTTAAACTCATAGTGATAGTTGTCGGTTAGAGAATCTCCCACAGAAACTATATTATTTTATTATATGAGTAAAGTTGAGTTTGTTACTTTATTTCCTTTAATGAACTAAGATTTTTTTACTATTTTATAAAGCTTTTTCATATATTGCATGTGTTCATTGCTTTATTCTGAGTTAAGTTATTCATGAGTTGAGAAGACCTAAGGTAAGTGTTTCTTTCAGAATCTTTTCAACCCTATGTATTGTTTAGCATCCCAACTCGCATACTCGTACATTCAATGTACTGATGCCAACTGGCCTGCATCGTCTTATGATGCAGACACATGTAACCATGATCAGCATCCAACGCCTCGTTGATCCAGCTTGAGCACTCAGAGTCTGTGGTGAGCCTCCTTGCATTTAGAGGACTCCTTTATTTGCTTTCTAGTCTTTCAGATGTTAGGATGATCGGGGGTCCTGTCCCGACATCCCTTTTGGTTTTAGAGGCTTCATAGACAGTCAGTTATTAGTTCTTTAGTCTTCTCATTTTATCTTATGTTAAGACTTGGGTTGCAATTTTGGCCAAGTTGAATGTTTGATTCTTCTAACATTCTAAGTTATATCATTAAGCTATTTGAGTAAGTTCATTTGATCATTGTAATCATGCTTAGAGTCTTCCGCTGAGTTAAGTAAGCCAGGCCAAGGGTTCGCTTGGGGCCAGCAATGGTTCTCGAGTGCCAGTCCCGCCCAGGGTGTAGACTCGGAGCGTGACAAACTTGGTATCAGAGCCCAGAGTTCGAGAGTCCTAGGGAGTCTATGAAGCCATGTCTGTAGAGTCTTATTTATCGGTGTGAAGCGCACCACATCTATAATTAGGAGGCTGCAACATTTAGGAACTATCTCATTTCTCTCACATTCATTTTGTGCGATAGAGTTAATCTCTATAAAAGTTTCCTTCTAATTTGTGCTTGTGCGTGTTTCAGATAATCATGCCTCCACAAAGAGCAGTCAGAGGTCGTCCTGCTAGACACAATGTTAAGGAATAAGAGTTACCCAATGCACCTGAAGTGCAACCGTAATGAGAAGTTACTAATGCTAAGTTCAGAGAGGCTATAATGATGCTTAGTCAAGTTGTGACCAACCAAGCTGGGCAACAGAGAGGAGCTCGACAAAAAGAGGCTGACACTTCAAGGATTCGTGAGTTTTTTAGGATGAACCCTTCAAGTTTCACTGGTTCGAGCAGTGCAGAGGATTTAGAGAACTTCATTAAGGAGTTGAAGAAGGTGTTCGATGTGATGCATGTTACTGATACTGTGAGAATTGAGCTAGCTGGGTACAAATGAAAAATGTTGCTAGGACTTGATTTGATTAGTGGAAAGGGGGTAGAGATAAATATGCACCACATGCGAGTTATGTTATGAAGAGGCTTTCTTGGGGCGATTCTTTCCCCGAGAACTGAAAAAGGCCAAGGTACGTGAGTTCCTCACACTTAAGCAGGATTCTCTAAGTGTTCATGAATATGGGTTGTCATTATGCTCCAGAGATGGTTAAGGACATGAGGAGTAGAATGAGCTTGTTTGTTGTTGGGTTGGGCCATCTATCAAGCAAAAAGGGTAGGGCAGCAATGTTGATAGGTGACATGGACATATCAAGGTTGATGGTTTATGTGCAACAGGTGGAGGAAGAGAAGCTGAGAGACAGGGAAGAGTTCAGAAATAAGAAAGCGAAGACAAGGAATGAGTCTGGGCAGCAGAAGGGTAGTGTGAATCGTCCGTCCTTTCAGAAGCAAAAGGGACCTGCACCATCATCTACTAGTGCACCTGACCCAGAAACAAAGGTGAGTATAATGGCTAGAATTCGCAAAACTTTAGAGCTAGACTAGCACAGTCTCAAGGTAGTGTGGCACAAGGAGGTAATTGGGCTCCTATATGTGGTAGGTGTGGCCGTGTGGCAGAAACCACTCAAGTAATTGTCATGATGGCCAGACAGGTTGTTTCAAGTGTGGGTAAGAGGGTCACTTTCTGAAAGAGTTCCCTAAGAACAGGCAAGGTAGTGGCAATCAGGGCAATAGAGCCCAATCTTCATCAGTTGCTCCACCAAATAGGGCTGCACCTAAAGGAGCTACTTGAGCTACTGGCGGAGGAACAAACCTTCTTTATGCAATCACCAGTCGTCAAGAGCAAAAGAACTCTCTAGATGTTATTACTGGTATGATCAAAGTCTTTGATTTTGATGTTTATGCTTTTCTAGACCCAGGAGCAAGTTTATCTTTTGTAACCCCTTATGTTGCAAATAAGTTTGATGTCCTTCCTGAGAAACTTTGTGAACCCTTTTTGTCTTTCTACACCTGTTGAGGAGTCTATTCTAGCAGAAAGAGTCTATCGTGATTGTCCTATTTTCATCAATCATAAGAGCACCATGGCTGATTTAGTTGAGTTGGACATGGTAGATTTCGATGTCATTCTAGGTATGAAGTGGCTTCATGTTATGCATCTATAGATTGTAGAACTCGAGTTGTCAAATTTCAGATTCCTAATGAGCCAGTCATAGAGTGGAGTAGTAATTCAGCAGTGCCTAAGGGTCGTTTTATTTCGTACCTTAAGGCGAGAAAGTTAGTTTTGAAGGGTTGTATCTATCACTTAGTCCGAATTAATGACTCTAGTGTTGAGATACCACCCATTCAGTCAGTGCCTATAGTAAAAGAGTTTCCAGAAGTCTTTCCTGATGATCTACTCGGAGTCCCTCCTGAGAGAGAAATAAACTTCGGCATAGACATCATTCCAGATACTCGTCCTATCTCTATTCCGCCATATAGAATGGCACCAGCAGAGTTGAAAGAGCAGTTGAAAGATCTCCTAGATAAGGGTTTCATTCGACCAAGTGTCTCACCTTGGGGAGTTCCGGTCTTGTTTGTGAGAAAGAAAGATGGTTCATTTAGGATGTGTAAAGACTACCGCCAGTTGAACAAGGTTACCATCAAGAATAAGTACCTTCTTCCGAGGATTAATGATCTTTTCGATTAGCTTCAGGGTGCTTCTTGTTTCTCGAAAATTGACCTCAGATTAGGTCACAATTAGTTGAAAGTAAGGGAATATGACATTCCAAAGACAGCGTTCAGGACCCGTTATGGTCATTATGAGTTTTTGGTCATGTCGTTCGGTTTAACTAATGCACCAGCAGCGTTCATGGTGTTTTATTTTGAAAAATATAATTTTGATTGGTTTAAGAGTCGCCACTTAATTTTTAAGAAAAATCAAGAAAAACTATTGTTTTTAAAAGACTAAAACAGAAATCAAATGAAAACTTAAAAGGGGTTTTTTAAAAGACTAAAACAGAAATCAAATGAAAACTTAAAAGGGGTTCGGGGTTCTTATTAGCATTTCGGGAAGGGATTTAAAGCACCCAAAATGCCCGCTAATACGCGGTTATCCGGCGATTAGTTATTTTGCTAAAATAATTCTAACTTAGTTTGAATTGCAAAATTGAACTATTTTATTAGTTAGGACCATTTCGAAAGAGAAAAAGCAAAATGTTGAAATATCGTCTAACTGAAATATTTTGCAAACTTATTCTCTAAGTTTTGCTAATAGATGACCGATTTTGTTAAATTGTTTAATTAAAATGAACGTCTCTCGGGGATTTGAATTGTTGACCTTAAGATCAATGACAAATATCAGCAATTAAGGAGGCATAATAAAACAAAGATAGAGAG
>JAJOOR010021488.1:0-13057 GCA_036250505.1 Solanum acaule | reverse complement strand
TGTCTAAGATGGCCATGTGAGACTTAGACTTTCGCTATGTGTTTTTAAAGTTGTTTTAATGAAGTTTAAATGTGTGGATGTAAATAAGTTTTTTTTTTATTCCGCACTATTTTCATTATTGAATGCAATGAATGACTATGTGGCTCATATAAGACCCCCTTCGGGGTCGAATACGCCATGTTACGACTAGGGGGTACTCTCGGGTCGTGACAAATACAATCAATAATCCGACTAATTTTGAATTCGTATAATATAATGTTCAAAGGTAATTTTCACAAAGTGATGATTAAAACGATCTTGATATATAGAGCATCCTAATAGAAACTATGCAGTAAATGTTATGCATAGAACAACTCTAACAGGAAGCATTTGTTGGGTTTTAAAGGTGTGAACATGAAATGAAGGGTTGTGACTCTCTTGAAGTGTTGTGACTATGCCGAAGGGTTGTGACCTTTATGAAAGGCTGTGTCTTTTCTAAAGGGTTGTGACCGTTTGAAAGGCTGTGCCTTTTTCAAAGTGTTGTGACCTTTTTGAAAGGTTGTCTTCTTTCCAAAGAGTTGTGACCTTTGCCCTTTGTTGGCTATAAATAGAGAGGTTTTCTCTCATTTTTCTGCATTGAATTCTTGCCTTCTTCTGCATACATTTCTTACAAAATAAAATTGATTGATCGTGTCTGTATCTGTGATTCGTTGCTGTCATTTTGAGTTCGTTGAAATTATTGAAGTTTGAGGGACCGCTACTTCTTTAATGGTTAATCCATTTTATCTTGGGAGGAATTAATCTACAACCTCGGGTACTTGAGGGGATTAAATTTCTTAAGGACATACAATGGATTTTGTGGACTCGGATTGTTCTTTGATTTTTTCTTTTCATCTTTTATTATTTCTGGTTTGCTAATCTGAATACAGGAGACAACAAGCTTAAGAAATTTAATATTGATGATATTTTTTGTGGTAAGGAAATTACTTTTATTTTATGTGTTCTTTTTGTTGGGAAAAAAAAAGAATTATTTTATCATATGATAAAAGAGATTTAGGATGAATTAGTACCACTTTAATATGTTTGAGTATATTTATGTACTAAGTTTTCCTTGGATGGGTAAAATTATTTTTATTTTCTTCCCAAGTGTATTGAAGCATTGCACCCCTTCAGTTTTCTTTTCAATAAGAAAAGTTATTTTGCGCATAAATGTTAAGATCATATGCACTTTAATTTTTTTTCTATATTCTTGGTTTTATATAACTATGAGAAGAAATAAATGAACAGATATTGTCTCCTAACAATATTTGAACATGAGTTTAGTTTCTCGTTGAAATTCAATGTCTTCTGAGGAAAATTGAAATATGATGGAAACTGGGAAAGAAGGAAAAAATTGGCAAGAAAAGTGACTTGCATGGAATCATTGCTGACAAATTGAATATGATTCAATGGGGGTAAAAATCAGGTTTTATCTTTATTTTCCTAAATTATTATTTCTTTTTTCTATCCTTTATAAGTTTTGAGATTTATTTCATAAATGTTAGGATAAATGGTCATTATGTCATGATCTCAGAATATAATTTTATTACTATTAATATGTATTTGTTTAGAGGAGGAAAAAAAAACTTTTGTAGTTTTCTACTGCATGTGAAATTTGATTGTGTCTGACTTTTGGAGACTAAAATCCTTTGATTTTTTACTCCTTTGGTTTGAAGAATATAAGAACTTCACAAACAAATCAGATTGTGCATTGGTTTGAAGAATATAGAAACTTCACCAATTTGTTAAATACTCTGTTTGAATGAATATTCTGACTTGAAGAGTACAAAATCTTCGTCGGCAATATTAAGGCTAAATGATTTGAAAAAGATAAAAAATTATCGTTAGCTAGAAACAGTGTTGTATTTGAGGTTTCTGGAGATTAAAACCATTTTGGTTTACTTCTCTGTCTGAATGTGAAACTGATTCGAAGAATATAAAAACTTCATCAGAATTCAAGGTTCATTCAGTTAATGATTAGAAGAATATAAAAACTACATCGTTAAACAAGAAACAAGTTGTATAAAGATTGAATCTTTATTGTTAGTATTCTAAATACTAAGTGGTCTGTCTAGTTGTGACAGAAAGGAAAAAAAATAGTAAAAACCTAAAATTAGTGATTTTTGTGCCTGCAATGGGTGTTTCTACGGATTAAATCTCCACAAAAAAAAAAAGGTTTTGTGTTGCCAATGTGTATTTTGATGGTATACAATTTGAAAGCATGGAAAAAATATGTGGAAAATAATTTTAAATACTTGAAAAATATTTTTGAGAACATATTTAAAATGTGGGGGGTTCTTTACTTGTGATAAAGATAAAATTAGACTTATTATCTAATTTAAATTTGAAAGTACAAGATATGAAATTTAATGGCATTCTTGTATTATATTAGACCCACAAAATTCTTGGAGTATATTTGATATTGTGGTCGTTGAGTCACTCTTTACTAGTATATGATGATGACTATTATAAAACCACAAAATTATATTACTCATTCAAAAGAATTGTATTCTTTGATGAAAAAGTGTCTCTTAAAATATTGTGATTTTTCATGAAAAGATATGTCTATTAAAATAAATTTATTTGTATAGACATGAACATTGGTGAAAAGTGATCTGTTATGTTTGTGTTGTAAAACAAACATTTGGGTCATATTACCCTTATTAGACCGAAAGAGACTATGGTCATGGGTAATTCTATAACAAATTGAATGTTATGGAAAGGTTCTTCTGTAAAGGACATCTGGCAAGGTGCTTACTCTAAAGCAATGTATGTATTTGACAAAGTTATAAAAAGTAAAGAACAAAATATTTGTAGGAAAAAGTTACCTCACGGAAGGTCTTTTCAAACTCACTGTTTCTGTTTGTTCTTACTTACTTGAATCAAATTGTTTGTGACATGAATGCTTAGGACATGTCAATTACAAAACCTTGCAAAAACTGATCAACTTAGAAGTTTTGCCTAACTTCTAGTGCAATAAATCAAAATGTCAAGTATGTGTTGAATCCAAGTATGTTAAGCATACTTATAAATTTATTGAAAGGAATTTTAATTCTTTAGAATTGATTTACACTGACATTTGTGATATGAAGTCAACACCATCTCTTGGTGAGAAAAAGTGTTTCATTTATTTTATTGACAATTGCACTAGATTGATTTATGTATATTTACTGAATGGTAAAGATGAAGCAATAGAAACATATAGGCAATATAAAATTAAAGTTGAAAATCAGTTTGATAAAAAAGATTGTCATGATTAGAAGTGGTAGATATGGAGAATATGAATCTTCTTTTGCAGAAATATATTTGGAAAATGGAATCATCCATCAAATTACTGCACATACTCACCTCAATCTAATGAAATTGTTGACAGGAAAAAACTGAACTTTGAAGGAAATGTTGAATGTCATACTTATAAGTTCAGGTTTACCACAAAATTTGTGGGGGTGCTATCATTATAGCAAAAGAGAACAACAAAAAGTTTGTCTGTTCAGAAAGAGTGGAACAAAAGTTTTATTTGCTAGTAAAGGGAGCAACAAAAACAAAACTTTGGTCTTTTTAAGAAAGGGAGCAACAAATAATTTTGTTTGTTCAGGCTTTGTTGTATCCTGATAGAGAACTGTTTGTCGCCCCTTAAAGTACATACAAGCAATAACTCTTGAATGATAGTGATCCAACAATTTTCAATACAGACTATTCCATATGAGAAATGGAAATGAGGGAACTATTTCCAAACGGGTCAAAATAGGACCTAAGACTGTGGATTGTATGTTCATTGGATATGCTACAAATAGTAAAGCATGTCAATTTATGGTTCATATGTCCGAACCATCGGATGGTTAAGCGAAGGGTCTAAGCGACCTTGAAACGAACCAAAGGAGAATGTACTTAATAAAGAGATTCAGAGGTGTAATATATGTCAATGGACAAATTACTTCCTTCGAGTTTGATTTTGTAACATTTCTTCTTGAAAATGAGTCTCATAAATTCAAAGAAGCTATGCCCTCTGTGGACTCACTCTTTTTGGAAAGAGGTTGTCAATAGCAAGATAGATTCAATCTTAAGCAACATACTTGAGGGTTGGTTGATCTTGCTCCAGGAAATAAACTTTTAGGTTCAAAGTAGATCTACAAAAGGAAAAGAAAGTTGATGGAACTATTGACAAATACAAAGCAAGATTTGTTGTCATAGGATTTAGACAATAAAAAGACATTGATTATTTTGACACGTAATAGCCACTAGCTAGGATTACATCAATTCAGATGTTAATTGCGCTAGTTGCGGTATATGGCCTTCAAATTCGTCAAAATGGATGGAGAAAGAAATTTACATAGAACAACCCTAGGGTTTTGTGGTTCCAGGTAAAGAAAAGAAAGTCTGTAAACTTGTTAAGTCACTTTGTGGACTAAAAACAAGGGCCCAAATAATGACATGCGAAGTTTGACCAAACTATGTTGGCAAATGAATTCAAGATTAATGAATGTGATAAATGTTTTAACAGTAAAAACACTCCAAATCACAAGGTCATTATTTGTTTTTATGTTGATCATCAAAAGAGACATTTATGACAAAAATGCTACTAAGCATATGTGATGAGTCCGACATTTGGACTCATTTAGGGCTTTATATACAATGATTAGTATCCTCAAATGCTTATTTTGTGCCAATAACTGATGTAAAACCCTTGATTTCTAGGTCTATGGATTGAGAAACAAAGCAAGGACACTAATTTGCAAAAAGGAACGAAGCGAGCTAAAAGAATGAACAAAAGCAAGCCAGGTGATCACCAAGTCCACTTGGCGAGTCGCCGAACGGTTGCTTGACCGCCTAAAGTTCCAGTGTGCCAAGCCCAGAAGGAAAGAACCAAGTTGGCGAGAGAAAGAAGCAGTCGGCGAATTGCCGAGTGGTTCCGCAATGGAGTGTTGGATCGCCCAAAGTTACAGACTTTGAGGATGCTGAAGGCCAAGATAGAAAGGCGATGGAATTGACCAAATGACGGATTGACGAGTGGATCGCCGAGCCCAACTTACCGCACCGAGTGGCTCCTCGGAGCAGATTTTTGGCGACTATAAATACATTGTTAAACATTTAGTTTATGAGATTTATTCATAATCAATTACTCTTTAGAACAGATTTGGAATTAAGTTTTGAACTGTGAGATAAGTTTTCTCTAGTTTTCCTTTAACTTTGAAGAATTGAAGTTTTTTACTTTTGAGAAATTGGAAGTGGGTCTTTGAGATTCTTCGATTTGGACCTTTGTAAAGACGAAATCAATCTTACCCAGTTGATGGAAACTCAATTTGGTAACGATTTTTATCTTTTTATGATGTCTAGCTAAAACACCAATTCTTGGGGTGCGATTATGTGATTATGGGCTGGTTTAGCTTATGGGTATTGCTAATTGTTAGTTTAAATGTTATTTAGAAGTGAGTTCAATTAATAATTATGGTTTAATTTAAGAATTGTAGTTGCAAATGCAGTTCTACCCTTGTGTTTTTGGCTTACTCGAGAGAGAGGTTTTAAAACTAAGATTATTTATTGATGGTATGTGGGTATTGGGTTATCATGGGTTCAGCTCGAGAGAGTGAATCCTAAACCCTTTTCCACACAGTCAGCTCGAGAGAGTGAATTGACTAAAGTGTAGGCTATTCTTATTTTGGATGCTTGTTGATATTTGAGAGAAATCGACTTGATTCGGGGAAAATTGTTCGAGAGAAAGTTTACCTTCTCTATAGTCTAACTTACTCACTAATATTTAGCTATTTTCTAATAGTTGCAATTACCCATTTGTCTATATTAGCCTATAATCGAATAACATCCCAAGAGCCCGTCTCATTATTGTTATTTTGTATTATTTGTTGTTTGTAGTTGATAATTTCAAACCAAAAACCCCCATTTGACATTCATGTCACCCCCTGATTTGAATAGTGTTTTTATTCGATAATATCTATTCCTATGACTGATTTGACCATGTTCACACTTTCCTATTGAATCTTAAACACGTACCACTCCATGTGGGATTCGATCCCAACTCATTTAGTTGGGTTATATACTGATTAACGATGGTTGATGCTTAGAATTGGATGAAGTGTCTTTGAAACGTTAGTAATCAAAATTGCTCCGCTGCTGGGGAGTGGTGTTGTTTAAGATTATTTTGGTGAAGTTGAATTTTGTTCTTATTAGTCATAGTTGAATCACAAGTTTTGGCTTGTGTGTTGCTCTTTGAAACAGAGGAAATGAGTGTCAACGGAAGCAATGGTAGCCAAGTGGGCCACCAAGATGACATCAGCAACCTCAACGATGTCAATGAGCATAATCTTAATGACCCTCATCTAATGGGTGGAATTGGTGCCATTCGTTTGCCTGTGGCTGAAGGGAACGTTGTGTTCCACATTACAAGCATCATGTTGCAGCTCTTGCAATTGAAAGGGTTGTTTAGTGGGTTGGCTCATGAGGATCCCCATGAGCATATAAGAATTTGTTGATATTTGCGGGTCGTTCTTCTTCAAAAACATATCCCAAGAGTCGGTCTGATTGAGGTTGTTCCCATTTTCTTTAATGGGAGAAGCATATAAATGGTTAGTTGAATTGCCAAGAGACTCTATCACTTCGTGGGAAGAGCTTGTCACCGTATTTCAAGTGCAATTTTTCCCTCCTTCTAAGATGATGACACTTCGGGACAGTATCCAAAGCTTCAAGTGTTTGGAGGGTGAACCAACTCATGAGACTTGGCTAAGATTTAAGAAGTTGGTGCTGCAATGCCCAACTCATGGTATGCCCGACAACGTTTTGCTGCAATATTTTTATCGAACCTTTGTTTTAGTGAACAACAGCCTAGCTGACCAACTTTCTCTTGGAGGTTTGATTCAACAACCTTACGTTATAGCAACCCAGCTTTTGGATGGTATGACCAAAATTAATCGACCTTGGTACACCCATGAAGATCAGGTCTCCCCTCTCACTTTTAAATTGACAAAAGAGCATCTTGAGAAACACTAAGAGAGGGATTAAAACATGGCAAATATGATGACACAACTAGACATTTTAGCCAAAAATGTCATGGGAGGTGGTGCTAGAAGTGTCAATGTTGTGGGTATTGGGTGTGCATGCCCGGATGAGGCCAAGTTCGAAGCGTTGTACAACAAAAAGTGAACTTCCAATCCAACCAGGTGGAGGTTATCGTGCTAACTACCCAAGGCAGGGTGGTAACTAAGGTTGGAACAGGGATGAAGGCTGGAGAGATCGTGATAGAGAGTGGAGGGATCAAAACCCCACTTGGAAGGAAAGAGACGGGGAGAAGGATAGGTATGTTCTTCCCCACGAGCGTCAAAAGCTCAAAGATTATCAGGGTGGCCAGTCGGAGGATATGCTCTCTCGTATTCTCAACTAGGTTGAAGGATCTGATAAAATTTTGAAGGAAATGAAGGAAGATGTATCGACCCTTAACCAGATGGTTAGTTTTCATTCTGTCTCTATCAAGCAGTTGGAGACTCAAATGGGTCAAACTTCTTTTCACTTAAACCCAAGACAACAAGGGGGGTTGCCTAGTGATACTATGGCAAACCC
Organism: Solanum acaule; assembly: GCA_036250505.1. NCBI lineage: Eukaryota > Viridiplantae > Streptophyta > Magnoliopsida > Solanales > Solanaceae > Solanum > Solanum acaule. The sequence goes on along the minus strand of JAJOOR010021488.1, from coordinate 5,473 downwards.
CAAGAATGAAGTTTGAGCGAGGACTTGCGTCGTGCACGACGTTAACTAAGGCACTTCTTAGGAGGCAACCTAAGTTTTTATTTGCTTTTATTTTGTTTTTGGAATAATCGTGTGTTGATTGTGCAGGTGAAGAACTGGAATGTGTTTGAAAAGTGCAGATTGGCGAGCAAAATATCCAGTCGGTGACTCGCCGAAGAGGTTGGCGAGCCCGACTTGGACCGCCGTTGGACTCAAGCAATTATGAAATTAAAGTCTGTAAAACTCAGCGAGACCATAGACTAGACGGTGGATCGTCGAACAGGTCGGTGATCCCGACTTAGTCCGTCGTTTGGACCCCCACATTAACTGGAGGTCCTGTAAAACTTGGCAAGGTAAGTGACGCCGAGTGGTTCGGCAAAGAAAATTAATGTCGCCGAAAGGGCGAGAACTGGACGGTTTTTAAAAGGCCAAAGCTTTAAATTTCAAACTTTTTCACATTCCCTCACTTTTTAACCTCACAAGTTCACACCCACACTCTATATTTCCTATTTTCCCGCATTTTCTTGCTTCTTGGTCGTGGATCCTGTGTTTGGAGTTGGACACTTTGTCGCCTAGCATTACAAATTCTTATATTCGGCCTTTAAGGTTGGTTTTCCGAACCCCGAACTCGTATTTAGCGATTATACTCATTTGCAATTGTATTGTTCTTAATGAAGTGTGCTAGGCCTCTCTGAAATCGTGTTTGTGTGCTTGTTTGCCGATTTTAAATTTGATATGATGCCTTGAATGCCTAAGTTGTTAATTTCCCGAGTTTTGTGCCTTAAAATTAATCAAATTCTTGTGAGTTGTACTAAATTATTGTTGGGTCTAGTCGGGTGAAGTCTGAGTAACCCATATTTGTACTAAATGACGTGTTTTGCCTAATGATGGAGCGTTCGACGTCATTCTTAAGGTCTTAAGTCGTCAAATTACCAATTTTGGCCAAACCGGGAAAAGTCTGAGTATCCTAGTGGCATGGGTCTTATGGGTCTGAGTCTAATTGAATAAGTGTATGTCTTGATTTTGTTTTCGGGGCTGCAGGGTTGATTTTGGAATATGGGGTAGAAAGTAGGCATGTTGGGCAGTTTGGCGTGCTGGGTCGAGCTCGCCGAACCACTCGGCAGTTCGCCGCACCCTCCTTGATCGCCTTTAATTTCATGGTTTTTATGCTTTTGGTTCTGTACCTTTCGGCGAGAAGCCTGAGTTCACCGAGTGCATTCGGCGACTTGCCGAAAGTCTTCTTTAATTGCCCTTTCTGCTCCCCTAACCCATAAAATACACTGTAACTTTCAGCGGGCTAGTCTTTGCTCGCCGAATGTTGTCGGTGATTCGCCGAAAGGCCCCTTCCATCACCGACATGCCATTTTTCTGGAAAATTTTGAAGTTAATCCTTTTGGCGAGCTCGATCTAGCTCGCTAATCGGTTCGGCGAGTCTGTCTGCAATATGATTTCTGTGATTTTTCTTGAGATGTTTCTAACTTTCTACGATGTTTTTATATATATGGCTAGAACAAAAGTGACAGGTAGAGGCATGTCGCCCCGCAAGAGGGCTAAGGGAATCACAATTAATGAGGATGCAGCTACATCCAGGGAAAAGGGAAAGGCAAGGCACCTGCTCCTGCGTCACCGGAGGTCAGCTCCGACAATGGTGAAATCTATGCCACTCACCTCACCACTTCTAAGAGTGAAGGTGAGCACCAGGATCCTCGGGCTACCACTTCTGAGCCTGAGGATAATGAGCTATTGATGGCCCGGAGTGCTGAGTTGCGCTCCAAGAGGATGCATGATCCGTCTAGGATCAGGGTGCCAGAGACTCATATTTCTCCAACCGCTCCAGACCAGGTTGTGGTTCCTGCACCACCAGCACAGGGTCCTCCTCCCCAGTCTATGAACATACTGAAGACTGAGGTATTGAGGACCATTAACGAGGAGAAGAGGCTGTCTACTGATGGGGTAATAGACAGATACCTAGAGATTATGAGCTGCTTGAGGTCTCACAAATTTCAGATATTCACGAAACCCCGTGGCTCTTACATTCCCAATTGGGTTCCGAAGTTCTACACTGCTTACGGAGCATTAGTGCCACAAGGGAAGAAGTAGGCCGTCAGATTCAAGCCGGTAAACTATGTGGTTGTCAGGGGAAGAAAGGTGAAGTGTGATAGTGATGTTATTAACACAGTTCTGGAGTGTTTAAAAGAAATTGAGGATGACTATCAGTACATGATCAGGACAAAAATGTTGGAAAAAATATGAAAAGGTGGTTGGCTCTTCTGATATCTAATGGTACTCCTAAGTTGATCGAGGTTGGAGCACCCATTGAAAAGAAGGACCTCAACGTAGCAATAAGGTTCTGGTTTGGCTTCATCAGCAATTCGATAATGCCATCTCAAAATGAGTCTATCCTCCGACACGTGAAAGCAGCTTGCCTGGGTTGCATTATTGATGGGACGAAGCTGAACTTAGGTATGATCATGTCACATGAGATAGTCATGAGGGCCAAGTAGCGTCATACCTCCCTTCTTTTTCCGGTGTTGACCACTGAGTTGAGCAGACGGGCTCGAGTGCCTCGAGGTGAGGAGAAGGATATGGAAGTGTAATGACCCTCTTGGTCATTTCTATGTCTTGCCTTCTGTGTGTCGTTTAGAGCGTTCCTATAGCGACCCCAAGTCATTTATGACTTGCTTGGACTGACAGTTCGGTCACCTGGTCGTTCATTTGGTCTTGATGCTAATTTTTGTGTTTTGGAGCTTATGAACCTTGAATGATCATTTTCGATCAAAACTTCAAGAAGATGACATCGGAATCCAATTTTGACGATTCCATCAGCTCCGGAAGGTCATTTTAGGCTAGTAGCATAGTCAACATGACTCCCGAGGTTTTCAGTGTGAGTTGGTGCAATTAGGCGTTTTAACTTTAAGTTTAAGCCTAAGTTTGACTTTGGTCAACATTCTGAGTAAACGAGCTTGGCTGAGAATTCCGTCAGTGCGGTTAGCTCCGGAATGTCGAGTTTGGTCTAGATTTACCCTTCTTTTGTGTCCCGAGGTTTTCGATATCTTTCTGAGCCTTTTTGTGGGTTTTGACTTTAAATGGCTTCTGGAAGTGGGACCCACTTTTTATCGAAATGACCTCTGATGGAAATTTCGACTACGCCGTTAAGTCCGGAATATCGAATTTAGTATGGTTGCATATCTCGTTTGCGTGCATGGGGTTCCGAATGAGATCGGAGCACCCCGTCGGAGTTTTAAGTTTTGGAAATTATTGCAGATTTTCTGCAATTATTGCAGATTTTCTGCAATAAATGCAGAAAAACAGCAACATATTTCCAACCTTCAAACTCTCATAACTCTCTCATCTCTCATCCGATTTAGACGATTCGAAGTGCGGGAGCTTCGTATTTTCGGTGGTTTCGCTGTAGGGTGTTCGAAAGTTGTTGGGTGCACGTAGTTCGAGGTAATTTCGCGATAAAACCTGACTGCAGTACCTTTTTCGAGTCTTTGTTTTTGGTATTTTTGTTTTGGTCATATCTCACTCATTTTAGCTCGGTTTTGGGTGATTCGAAGTACCTCATGTTGAGAATTGTCGTGACTTCGTCGTAGAGTGTTCAAGGACTGCTGGGAACCTTTCGATTCTCGTTTATTCCGAGTTTAGACTGCTGTTGTAGGGTTTCTTTTAGTTGATTAAAGTGTAGTTTCTTGCTTGTTGGTTTTTGCTGTGTTTTGAGCCTCGGATTGTGTTCCATTTTGGAACACAAGTTTGGAGTGTTGTTTAGGGTCTCTTGACGGAGTCAAATTCGGACAGTTCGGTGCGGGTCCCACGATTCCCGTTTTGACTCCAAAATTTACCCGTCTTCGTTTGTTGTAATTTTGGTGTCTAATTGACCGTAGTAACGTTGTGACTCTATTTTTGATAGCGGGGCAGCGTTTCGAGACTGTTCGGAAAGGGAAAGCTCCAGTAAAGTGATTTGGAGAGCGCGCGATCGGCCTTAAGGTAGGCTACGGCTTCCTTTCTTTTAGATTGAGCTTAATTGTGTAAAAACATGTCGATTGGAGTGAATTGGGGGTGGGTACCAGTTTACTACCTTAGTTTGATTAGATACCTTATGTTATGATCGATTGGCCACATTTCGGGTATAGTATCATGTTAATCGATTTAGTAGGGTTGCATGCTTATGTGCTAAATGTTATTGTATGCTTGTATGCTATGTATTGCATGCCTTGTTCATCCTTAACCGTAAGCATGATGTCCTTAGTCTAGGTTAGGCTAGCATTGCCTTAGACTTATGACCCGTGTGGGCTGGATAGCCTTGACTTGCTGCCGACGTCGTTCAGATGACTTAGCTCCTTGTAGACTGGAATAGCAGACTTGAGTCTGATAGTTTGAGCCTTAGATTAGGCGTTATCACAACTTGCTACACTTATGTATCTTCTCCCTCTCATTCTGCGATTCCGACGCAATCTCCAAATTTTGGTGCATCACTCGAGGCGTGGGATTGAGATAGTATAGGCTTGGAGCCTTTTATGTGATATCTTAGAGTGGATGGCGTTCCACGGTGGTTGTTGTTGGATTGAATCCTATTGGATATACCATCACCCCCGGGGTCGTTCTTTCTAGTTGGGCTGGGAACGTATCGTTGGCTGGGTATACTCGGTGATATCGGCGATCGCCCCCGGGCCTCTCTTTCTATGCTGGGCTGGGAGTGTGCTGCTGGCTGGGTGTCCTCGAATCGCTCTTTCTAGCTGGGCTGGGAGCTGACTGCATGGTAGGACGACTCGCGATATCTACCTCACTCACGGGTCCCTCTTTCTAGCTGGGCTGGGAGTGGACTGTTTGGTTAGGTGCCCCCTAGGGTCACTCTTTCTAGCTGGGCTGGGAGTGCACTGCTGGCTGGGTGGAGTCTGAAGGATTATCTTAGTTACTTTGGGCTTGGAGCCCGATTTTCTTCTTTCTCAGTAGACTTAGTTTTTCCGTGTACCTGTCGGGCTTATGGGGGTTCGTTCAGGTTTTATTTGAGCTTGTGCACGAGTGTACCTTCTGGGCTTATGATGGTCCAGTTAGGTTTAGTTTAGTTGTACTTAGTTTGTTTCTGGTATGCTCGTGTGCTTTCTTTTCTTATCCGCTTTGACCTCTCTGTGTCTAGATTCTATCATTTCTTATTGTTTTTACCATTTTTGCTCAGTCGGCCTTTGATGCCTACTGAGTACCTGTTGTGTTGGTACTCATGCTACGCTCTGCATTTATTTCGTGATGCAGGTCTCAGTACCAATTACCAGCGGTGATCAGTTCCAGCCTTCTTTTGCAGCTGTGATTCGGAGACGAAGGCGATCACTTGGCGTTTTGGGGTTTGTTCTGTCTCTTTGTTTTGTTTTAGCTAGTCTTGTTGCCTTTGAGACACGCTCTGTTGTGGTCCACTTTTGGGACTTGTACTCTTTATTAGATAGCTCTATACTAGTGACTT
>JAJOOR010021487.1:0-10357 GCA_036250505.1 Solanum acaule | reverse complement strand
GCTTGCCACGTCACTAAAAAATTGGGGTGTTGACTCTTGAGGGTATTTGTGGTCTCCTGGGATAACTGCGGGGGTATTTTTGATCCCAAAATGTAATGGAGGGTATAAGTGGTCTATTTCGCATAGTTCAGGGGCAATTTTGACCCTTTTCCGTAAATTATTTAAAGCGTATATTGGTTTTTTTACTTTGATATGAAGTATAATTTTTCTCATGTTTTCAACATATTCATCAATAGGTCATTTCCACCAAAATAAAGTATGACTAAAGAAGGCTGAAATTTATCATTCTGCAAGTGAATAAACCAAATTATAATTTCACATAAAAAAAATTGAAGAAAAAAAAATATCAACTAAGTAGTAAATAAGGTCTAAACTATTGGATTTAGTTCGTTTGAAAAGTCACAAAGTAATGGCAAGCAATAAGGTCTAAACTATCTTTATGCATCATATCAACAACTATGTATTATTATTAGACTTTTAACAAACAACAAAATAGAATGAGAATATTTTATTTTTTTAAAAAAAAACAACCTGCAAGGCTCAAAGCCTTACAAGACTCATAGGAATTTGAGCCTTGTAAGACTCATTGGAATTTGAGCCTTGTTTTACAAAACCTAATTTAAACGGTGTTAAGAATTATTGCCTTTTTTATTTCATAATTAGGGATAAGGGTCTGAAAAATACCTCAACTTTGGTCAGATTTGTTGCTGCGATACTAAACTTTCATAAGGACCTATTACCTCCCTAGAATATTTAATACCGTATTTTTTACCCCATGAACTATTTAATAGTATATTTTAAAGGTATATATGTGCCACGTGGACACATTACTATTTATAATTTTGCATTATTTTTTATGTCCACGTGGACAAATATATATGTTTAAAATACAGTATTAAATAGTCTAGAGAGGTAATAGGTTCTTATGAAAATTTAGTATCGCAACAGCAAATCCGACCAAAGTTGGGATTAAAAGTTTAGTAATTTAAATCATTCTAACTATTTTTCATTTTGAATGGATTATTGTCACTTTTTTCACATTTTAAATGAATTGTTTCTTTTATTTTTGTGTATAGTTAATAACCGAATAACCGAACCAAACCAAACCAAAACCAATAAATGTATATTATATTTGGTTTGGTTTGATTTTGATAATTTTAAAACCGATTAAGTTGATTTAATTTTGACGAATAACCAATCCAAACCAACCATGAACACCCCTACTCATGATCATTTGTATATAAATTTTTTTTTCTAAATTTCCTTATATTTAATTGTTTTCATTTGAGTCAACCCAGTAGTTGTATTTATTTTTGTTAAGAAAAATTGTCAATTTTTTTTTGTACCTAATGCATTAAAATCTCACGTATTTATTTATGTGTAATTTAATTGTTTTTATTTGCGTCAAGTGAATTATTGTATTCATTTTGTTTCATGAATTTGTCAAGTTTCTATGTATACCTAAATACAAAAATGCATATATCAAGTTTCTTTGTATGCCTATATAAATACAAAAATGCATATATTATTATCTAACAGTTGATTCCAAATACAAGCGAATAGAAAAATTGCAACTGTTAAAAGATTAACAAAATTGTAACTATGAAAACAAATACAAACCAAAAAAGAAGTTTCTCGATTGTAAGAAATTTTTTGAAACGTTGGAGATTCACATTAAGAAGTGGGTGCACCTTAATCAAAATTTATTTTAAGAATAGAAAGTATTTTTTTTCCTTGTATCAATTATAGATATAAGTTCTCTAACACCATATTAATTTGATTCAGTCATGAGGTGTGAATCATAGAATGCAGACCTAATTAAGATCAAGGTTAATGTATAATTTCTTTGTGAGTATCTAAGCGTTCCATTTCAATTTGTTTGGCTTGTTTCGGCTTGAAACATAAACCTTTATAACAGCGACAATATTTAGCTATTGATCCATATGTGTAACAAAACACAAGAAAGTATATCTCATGGCCAAACCCAAATAGTAATAGCAGAGACTCTGCTCTCCCAAGGCGATAGGATATGAGATCGCCCCTTTCGGATTAAGCAGGATTCTCAGAAGAAAATCAACTGCAACTCAACGAAAGGGGCTTCCTCTATGATGATTTTTTAAACTTTACAAGTAACACAAAAGAACTTGTCCCAATACAATGAAAATCATCACATGAAATGAAAACAAAATCCAATACTGATAAAAAAAATTAGTTCTGCAATAGAATATCAGCCACAACAGGATAGTCTTCAATTGTCAAAAGCAAGAAAAGACTTGAAAGACATGGTGGCTGTAAATGTAGCTTATGTTTAATGTTAAGTACTGTTGTCAAATTATCTAAACAGCACTTGACCGTCCATAAGCACAAAAACTTCTGAAAACCCAGAGATTAAGCATCCAATTAGCTGATTTTTTTGAAGTTGTGTTTTAAGGCTGTAATTAGTTCAGAAACGAAGCTTATAATCTACTCCAAGAATGCATAAATTATTTAAGATTCAAGAAAAAATTTAAGCTTTTTCATCAACCAACTATAGTTATACAACAAAAAGTATTTATATTTAAGCAAATATGAAAAAGGCTTCAGAATTGCAGAATAAACAGCAAGGCCTATGGGGCCATTCAGTCCCGAAAGATAGTGTTCTTTTATTACAGATTTCATCACCAGCCAATAACACAACGAAAAAGCAAAACAGATTGGTAAACAATTGGAATATATTTCTCATGGCCAGTCCCAAGATATAATTGCAGAGACTCTGCTCAACAAGGCGACAGGATATGAGAAACACCCTCTTCGGATTATAAAAATCAACAAAGAGGGTTTGTTTTTGTGATGATTTTATACATATGGGTCATACAAGCATAGCAAACAAACTCGCCCCATTTCAAAATTGAACCATCACAACAAAAAGGGAAAAAATCACAAAATTATGAGATGAAATTAGTAGACAAGTACCATTGTAAAAAGGAACCCATCTGTGGATTCATCTCAACGGTTGTCTGGCCGCCGCTGAGTTTAAACTCAGCATTCCATCTTTGCACTATCGCTCGAGGCTCCACTATTTCAATAAATTTTAGCATAGCCTTTATGCGTGTGCAGTTACAGTTACTCTCATGCTTAAAGCTACAAATGATGCAGAAAAAAACTATGGAAACACTGAGAAGATAAGGAAGCCATTGATAGAAATGCTGTAGAAAAAAACTATGGAAGCCATTGATGTAATTCGAAAAAAATTGATTTGAGGATGGAAAACCCTAGAATGATGAATGTGAATGAGGAGGAGAGAAGATTTAAATAGAGATTTGTTTTTATGGGCCAAATTGTTGGGTAATTCGATTTGGGCTGATATGTTAGATTGGGGAAATAATTTGCAGGCCCAAGTGTACAGATAACTGATTTGAGAACAACTATTTAAGGTAGTAATAGCTGAAATTCACAAGTTTTATAAGTTATTTTAAAAATAATTTCAGACTCAAGGATTTGAGCTCTCAAAAAACTTTGTCCTATGGGTTTGAAGTTAGTTTTGTGATACAATGCAGTTAGACAGAGATGTTGAGATGGATGTGCGGACGTAATGAGTGATCAGATAAAAAAAATAAGGATATCTAAGACAAGGTGAAAATGACCTCCATGGTGGTCAAGATGAACGAAGTCAAACTAAAATGGTTTGGACAAGTGAAGAGGAGAAGTGTAGATGATGTGAAAGGTTGAATATAATAGGTACGAGTACAATGAGAGGTAGAGATAGGCCAAAAAAGTATTAGGGAGATGTGTTTATACAAGACATGATACAACTTCATCTTATCTAAGACATGACCTTATATAAAAAAATGTGGAGATCACATATTAATGTAGAAGGTTACGATAATAGAGTGTTGCTACTCTTGCAATGTATTGTTTTTTTATTGTTTATTATGTTTTGCTTATAGCACTATCTTTAATGTTGTTATTGTTTTCGTTTATTAGTTACTGTATTTTCTTCATTATCATTTTTCTTTTTCTTTTGTATCTACTTTAATTTGCACTTGTGTCAAGAGTTCTCCAAAAACAACCTCTTCGCCTCCATGAGATAAAAGTGATAAATTTGCTGTGGAATATCATTGAATATATTATTATTGTTGATATGATGCAATAAATAAACATTAGCAGATTATCAAACTACAACAATTGAAAGCAAAATCTGAAGATAAATTTTGATTAAAATAATCAAGTATATGATTATTATTATTATACTAGATAGACCGTGGCCCGTTCTAAGCACGGGCCCAACACTTGTGCTAGTTTCAGGAAAATTGTTGCAACATATAATGAAGTACCTGAAAGAAATTTGTGAGAACTATGTTCGTCAAGTTGGTCACAGTAGCCATGTAACTATTAAGACCAGCAGCCAAAATAAAATATTTAACCCGACCAAGTACTTGCATGTGATTTTGTTGAAATCGTGCATCTTAAAAAGTCAAATTAGAAAGAAAATATAGCAACTCCAGCAAAGCTTACATATATATAACAAGTAATAGTGGTCCAACACAAGGAGCATGTCTCTTTGTTTTCGAACCAAGGAAGAACACAAGCATGATATTTCCGTAATAGCAAGGTGAAAGGAACAGATCTCCCCTTTTTTAAATTTCTGCAGTACAAAGTCGTTAGGTTTGTTTTAGTTCCTTCCTCACAGACACCTATCACTACTTCAACAACTGATATTTTCGGCAGACATGAGGTTATTCGAGCTACTGCTATTTCATCAGTGACTTTATTCAATTATAATAGTGATTCTTTGTCACAACACACAAACGCTTTCTTCAATATGATTAAAAATGGTGAAATGTTCCCTGCTATTTACAAACAAAAAATGTCATTTATAAAATTAGTTCTCAACATTGATATGCTCGCAATAATTAAAAACATCAATATTTTATATATAGATCATATCAAGGGAAGTGTTCCACTGTTTATAGCAAATAGTTGAAGCAGAGATGTCATGTCATTGCACTACTATAGCAAATCTAAGCATTATAAACAGTACAGTAACCGATCTCTTCCGGTCAAACTGCACCTATCAAGTTATGAATTCATCTATTTACCTTTGTAGATTAGTTTAACAGAATGGTACATACATAATGTTATGACCACAAACGACTTAGGAGATGATATAATACTTTGCATTAGTCCTAGTTTGTTTTCAACATTCATCTTATTAGAATTTACCCTTTTTCAATTTCAAAGGCATAGTTAATAAAAACTTATTACATGAAATAACAGAAAGAAGATGAGTCTACTACATACCAACTCCTTGCTTAATACTATCATGTGATGTATCAACTTTAAGGGATAGCCCCCCATAAGTTCATTATCAGCCTCTTTTGTTTGTGGTCATCAAAAAAACATCAGGACCTGTCACATAACTCGTCAAGACAGAAAATTACTACGTATGTGAGAATGTATATAGAAAAAATGTCATGTCGAAATAAATAGAAGTGTAGATAGTTTACCTAGTCTTTGATCTATTTAAATAGTAGAAAATTCTTTCAACAATCATAGTTTCTATCCCCAAATTATAGTCTAAGTATCAGTACTTGGATTCGTACCCTCAAATAAAAAAATTAAGATCCTGAAGGATCAGACTTCCAAATTCACATTGATATCGGACACCCACACCCAAATGCGATCAACTTAGGTTGAAAGCAAAAGAGTTCTTCCCTAATGTATCTTGCAGACTACAAGAAAAACTTTGTAGTTCTTTCAACAATCACATTATCTATCCCCAAATCATAGTCTAAGTATCAGTACTAAGACTAACAAAGAGAGGATAAGCAGTAGGACAATCTTAACTAAGTAATATTTTTTTACCTCAGGCTCTAAAAAGCCTGTCTGGATTGACTTATTTTAAGTGTGTTTCTTAATTAAAATAATTTTAAGCACTTTTAAAATGTTTGGGTGAATCAAAAAGGTGCTTATAAACTAAGGAGGACATTCTTCAAGCTGCTTCAGCACTTTACGTTAAACTCAAGATTAAACTAAGAAAGCGTTACTCCATCAGAGCTTCAATAAATCCACATAGTACAAACACTTTAGGAATATAGTTTAGGCATTAAAAGTGAAATTGTAGTCTCATTTTAGATAATTGCTTATATAATTATTTGCAAATCCACAACAGTGGTCAAACAAAAAACACTGAACAAAGCATAATACTTGTTCATCATGAGGAGGAGAAAGGACAATTATGAACAAATTCTTCATTACTTCAGTAACCTTCAAACCTTTCAATTATACCTTCATCTCTGGTGAAAAATTCTTCTATCACTTGAAATGAAACTTTGTCCCGAATCAACGACAGTTGAGTGTATATAGTTCATGTACAATTAAAAAGTTGCTTGTAAATTTGAGACACCATATGGTCATTGGGTAGGTATTATTTGATGGATGTAAAACAACATATATAATGATTTCTAAACAACCTATCACACGATTTGAATTTCATCAAAGCATGAAGCTTAAGTATATTCATATTTTAGGTACAATGTCAAACATAGAGAACATAGTGAAAAGGACAATTAAATGATCAAACAATTAATGAAGTGAAGTCAACACACTTTCAGAAATAAATATCACCGCAAGTACCTGAAATGTTTTTGTCAAAGAAAAATGACTTAGGAAGCAAGCCTATGTAGCTTCCCATAAGAGCAGCAACTATCTTCCAGTCATCTTGATCAAGTGATTGCATCGGAACCATCCAAAAAGCCAACACAATCCCAATAGATTTGCAACTGTCAAAACAAAGAGGAAAGAACTTATCAGGAAACGAAAAAAAAACTAAAGCTCTTGATGAGAGAATCTATATGAAACAACCCAACCCCTCGTTTTAAGTATTAGCACCTTATTCCTTGATTTGAAACTTTGAGTAGGTTCATACATTGTGATATGTTAGAAAGTTTGCTTTGGGACCTGAGGGGTTTGGGGGGTGTTTTGTCACACTTGAATGGATTTAGCTAGTGCAGATTTTCTACTGGTACAATGTGCATCGTGAACTTAGCTAGTCCTAGAAACTTGGAACAAATTTTGATAGTGCAGATTTTGGTCAGCCTTCTCCCCTCCTATCCATGAGCGCCTAAGCTTTTGGTCAATCAATCTATCTGATTTATAGGGCTTGTGGATTAGTCTAGCGCTCCAGTTATAGGTATTTAATATAAATAGAAATAATTCTACTACTTGAAGGGGAGTAAACTTTCAACATAACCATACATCAAGTGTCTTAAATTTGAGTTTTCCATTCTAAAGATTCATAAAAAGTTCCAGGTATTTTCAATTTTACTATTACAACAGAGATGAAACAACAGATAGAAAATAATAATTAACATGTCAAGGAGCATTGGAATATTTCATCGTTTGAACAGGTGTACATACCAGTGGTTGATTAAGTAGCCTCAGTAGCTATTTTAGAAGCCAATGCAAATAATATTGTGAAGTATACTGCACAAATAAGATTATCAACAGTTAATCCAGTAGCAACAACTGATGGTGATGTCTATAGAGCTTTGAAAATAACCACATAGTTGACAACTGAAAGGGAGTAGGCAATCTTTTCAGCCATTGATGAACGATTTTTCCCAAATGTCAAACTGTAGATAACTCAGTATGTAGCATAACTATCTTCCTGAGCAAAATAATAGTCATCACAATTGCAGATGCAGACATCAATAAATGACATCAAATTTGCTATATTTTTCAACGGCTTATTTATCCGTAATGCTCTCCATTAGCTACATCGATTAATATAAAGGCTGTCAAAGAGTAACTTTCATGACGAAATAGAATTTTCTTTTATGTGGATACATTGTGTCTTTGTTGTTAAGATATACAGAGGCTGGTATTGCCTTTAGGAAAAGAGATAAAAATTAAATGTGATATGTACAATTAATATTCAAAATAAAAGAAAGCATATACAACAATTAAATACACAATTGTAAAATCTAAACTCAGAACTCAACAATAGTAATTAGATAAGAAGTCATATTGTTGATAAGTTTTTAGCTAAGAGGGAGCAAGGACACTTTCTAAGAAAAATAAGGGACACACCTTGATTTTTGCTTTAAATAACTAAATCTAAAATTTTGTACAACTTTTGTTGCGCAATGTATAATAATAAAATTAAGCTATTGTCACAATTATGTTAGGCTGATAGTATTTCAAAAGAGTTAGTTAACACTGTTCACGGCAGTTAGCTCAGGCCTTAGTTAGTTCAAAGACTGGCCAATTCAGCAGTTCATTCAGTTTGTGTATAAATACAAGTTGTAATTGTACATTGATCACATATGATGAAATAAGATCTTTCTTCTCTTATCCCTTCTAAACTCTGTTAGCTAAGTACTCAGATTTCCCTGTGTTAGCTGACATCTTCTTCAAGTTTAACTCCTAGACTAACTATCTTCCATCTCGATCTCTCTTTTGTATTTCACTTCGTAATGTAAACCTCTTTTTTTTTAAAAAAAAAAAAACCTTTTCTTAGATATTTCTGTGCTCGCCCTCCCCGACTATGCCACCTTCACATCCCTAGGTGCTGATTTAGGGGGTGGGGTGGAGATTGGGTTGGGAATCCTGTAGTTAGTTGGTCCTTAATCTAGCTAGAAGGTTGTTGGGATATCAATGTAATTTTATTTTTCTAAAAAGGGAAGCCAAATTGATGTAGTATCAGTTCATATTTTTGTCTGAAATTCGATGAATTCCCTCTTCTCTTTGTCTCGGATTAAATTCGCCATTGTTTATCCCCTCTCTGGAAGTGTTCTTGCTTTAGTCCCTTAGAAAATCCATTTCACCAAAAATAGTGATCGAGATATACATTTGGAGGATATACATTCTTGAATTGATCTCATTCTATGTACAAAAATAAAGTACTTGTGATTGCTCGAATCTAAAGCACAAAATAATTTTGATATTAAAATACAACATTTGATACTTGATAGAACTATGATCATTCACAGCTCACAAAGTTTAGTAACAAAAGACTCACTCAACGCAGGTCATGCAAGAAGTCGGAGTGATGGAAACAAAGATACAAAATCGAGAGGTAATTAAATGTCTACTAACCCCATGAGTACAACAAGTATGAATGTAAAGACTGATATTATTGCCAGTCGCAAAGCAGCAACATAAGTCAGATTTGTGTAGCCAAGGCCAACAAGGAACAACAGTTGGCAACCAAAAATACTGTCTTAGTACCAAGAGAAAGAAAATGCATTTTCAGCAATAGGCTTTTATTAAGTGTAGCAATTTTATGGAAATTAACAAAACAAATCCAAATATAAAACTTACCCAGGTAATCCTAGAATGAAGAATGACAATATGAACCGTTTATTCAGAGGAAGCCTCGACCTCCTATAAACATAAAATGTACATTTGTAAGTGATGTTCATGTGATTCCAAATATTGTAACTAACACACCTTAACATTAATTTTAGCCATGAATTATAAAATTGAAAGAGAACAAAAAGAAATTTGGAAAACCTTGAAAGGAAACCATACTAAGATTAGCTATGAAACGAAAAGAACTGAAAAAACTTGTATAGATAAAGGGGGAAAAGAGAAACACAAAGAAGAAGATGAAGTCGAAGAACATTGAGGGGGAGAGTAGGCATATCTAAAAATGGTGGTAGCCCTGTTGATCAGATGAAAATAGCAGAGGATTGCGTCAATTTTTTTTTTTCTGATTAGAGTAATAAAAAGAAGAAGATGAGTGATTCATTTGGTTGAGTTCCTAATCCTTTAATCTGCAATTGGAAGGAAAGAGGGAGAATGTTCTCGAAGAATATGGAAGAGGCACAAATGGTTTGCTAAAAAATCAGTATGGTATAATGATTATAATACCCTTAATAATGAGAATATTTATAACTATGCCATTGGTCGTCATCCTCTTCATGTTTCTATATAATAAATATATACTAGATAATTTAAGGCCCGTGATACGGGCCCAATATAATTTCACATATTTTGTTGAAAAAATTACATAAATTTACAACTTAATATATCATAATCCCCTCTCGAATATATTTTTATTCCCTCTCGGATACATTCATCCCCTCTCAGATCATAGATATCCCCTCTTGGAGACATCCCTCCCATGAAGTAATATATATCATTAGTAATGTATTAGACAACCAAGTAATGTATTCGAGAGCAACGAAAAATTCAAAATTTTTGTAATTGAGGAAACTTCTGGGATAGGATGTAATTAGCCTCTAAATATATGAGATTTCTATACTTTGTACTATTTTTTTTTACAGTAAACAACTTCAATATATTACTTAATAATCTTTTTCAAATGTTCATACGACACAAATGCGTCGTTTACAACCCAAATTGAGAAAGT
>JAJOOR010021486.1:0-16747 GCA_036250505.1 Solanum acaule | reverse complement strand
GAGTTCTATCTATGGTTATTGAAAACCTTGCATTGAGTCGTTCATGTCCATAATTCGGCATGAACCATATTTTAAGAAGTCTTTTACAAAAGTTTTAACTTTGTTTTAAGACTTAAGTTTTAAGTTCAGTAAAGAGTAAAGTTGAAGTTCTTTTCTTCAAAAAGTATATGGGGACTAAGTATTCCCAAAGAGATTTAAAAAGTTTTCACATTTAAATAAGAACGGAAACTGAGATTTCCAAAGAGCCTTCGGGCTAGTTTTCAGAAAAGAGTAATCGCTTTCTAAATGAAGCAAGAGGGGAAACTTTGATTTCCAAGATAGCCTTTGATCCAAGTTTTTGAGCATTAATCTCAAATCACAGAAAGAAGTATGTTTTTAAAACATAAAAAGCTAGTATATTTTGAGAGTAGTATTGAGCACCGATATGGGGATGAGCTTGAGTTCAGATAACTCACGTCTCCATAAACCATGTAGCCATCATGGTTATAAAAGGGTCATATTTTTAGATGAATTCTTTTCGCATAGACTACTGGATCCACTTAGTAGTTCAGGTCCTATACCTGTGGCAGGGTATAGGATGTGTTGGCAGCGAGAGGGAGATCATTGTATCATCACAATAGCTCTTATGTGATGGTTGTCAGTTAGAGAAACTCCCACAACATTACTTTGTATTTTTATATACATCAGTTTATTTGTATTTTTACATACATCTCAGAGTTATTTGTATCTTTGCATACACATAGAGTTGACATCATATTTTATATTGCACTTGTTTTTAAATTGTCTTATATTGAAATGAGTTCAGTAAGTTTATTCTATCATTTTAAGGTCTTTTTTGAATTCCTAATGAAATGATACACAATAATTCCTCTCATTTTTAAAGATTGTGATACCAACACATAAATATGAATAAGTAAAATAATATTTTTGGTGTTCATTTACAAGTTAATTACCATAAGAAACTATTTTACTCCCTTTGTTTATTTTTATTTGTCTACCATATTAATAATTATTTATTTAATTTAAATATCAAAAGATAATTTATTATTTATTTTTTAATCTATTCTTATTATTAAATAATTATTTTTAATTAATTTTTCAAAAGACTTAATTTATTATATTAAGAAATAATACAAAAAGTAAGTAGTATGATAATGTAATTCATCTTTGTAAAACGATTGCGAAGGCAACACGTGCGAAAACATATTCAAAGTAGGGCCCGTATCTTTTACCTATTTTGTGACGAGAAATAAAAAGACTTCAGTAAGCGCGTGAAACCAAAATGCAAATGGGGTCCACCATTCTTCACAAACGGGGTCGTTTGGTTTGAAAATGAGTTATGATGGGATAAGTTATGTTGGGATAAGTTATGTTGGGATTAGTTATGATGGGATAAGTTGTGTTGGGATTATTTTTTATTGAGTGTTTGGTTTGTTGTATTCAAAATAATAAATTTTAAGAACAATCTATTTGTTTACAAAAATGCCCCTTATTAATGTAAAAAGTGATATAACAAAAGGGTTGAAAAAAACATTTTTGTCATTTACCTATTTTATCACGGGATAAGTTATCCCGGGATTACTATACCACCCAAGGAGAGGGATAACTTATCCCGGTACTAATTATTAATCCCGGGATAAGTTATCCCGAACTTGCCAACCAAACAACAAAATAAGCGGTACTATAATTTAATCCCGGGACTATTTGGTATTATCCCTCACACCAAACGACCCCTAAGTTAATTGAAGGATAGAAAGAAATAATAAGGGGTCATTTGGTGTGAAGGATAAAAATAAATAGTGATGAGATAATTTTTTTGTATCTTGTTTGGTTGTCATGTTTGGGATAATTCTCACCATTTATATCATAGTGATGGAATAAGTTATCTCATATACATGGTGGATAAGTTATCCCAAAATAGCTAACCCCAGGATAACTAATTCTGGGATAACTTGTTCCAACCAAACGACCCCTAAGAGATAGCTTGGTTTTTTGGTTCAAAGAAGAACAAGTACAAGCCCTCAAACACTTACAGGCATGTCGTCCATTAGTTGTCTGCTTCTAGCCACTTATATATAGTAGATAAGATACTAGTCTAGTTAATATTCTCTTCATCTCATATTAGTTGATCATTTTTCTATATTAAGAAAGCATAAATAAGAAGATAATTTTACTAATTCACCTTTTAAAAGACTTCTTGAAAATTTTACAAACAAATGTGAATGCTCTCAAATAGAACTAATTACAAGGGTGACATAGAAAAAAATCAATTAATATTTTTTTGACTAAGTAAGGTGGATAACTAATATGGGACTTGAGAGTTGAGAGAGTATACGTGATTAATCATCAATATTCTGGTATCACCCAACTGTATTATGCTTTGCAAAATTTTCAAATATTACACACAGAATATATGCATGTTAATCAAGCAGAGTGATAAAGTTGTTTATAATCTGATTAATTTAAATTCGTATTAAATAGACTTATTAACTAAAGAGGTTAATTAAAAGCACTTTCTATAAAATTAAAATTAAAATCCTTCATTTTTAATAACCTTGAATGAGTTTTTTCTTTAATAACATAGTTTGTTTAGAAAGATAATGGAGCCAAATATATTCAAGTAATTATAAGAGGATAAGTACCTATCAATGTCATGAGTCATTATGAGAATGTAACACAATTATTAGCACCTATATATTTGTATTAATTTTGACAAAACTTGAAGTCACAAACATGTATTTTATTTAGTGATTAAGACGTGTAATATTATTTATTAGTCACATACCGTAAGTTGGCCCGTAAATAATATGTATATATGTAATAGATGCTCCTACTCTCTTATCTTCAACAATAATTAATAACATCTCCTAAATAAAATTTAGATTTTAGTGTTAATTTTTTTTTTAAATGGTAGTATATGTGGTATTCTCCCTACATCACTCAATTTTTAAAATAAAAAACAATATTGGCTAAGAGGTCACTTCTAATATTAACATTATAATATGGATCATTTATCACATAATTGATTACTCCACTAATTCTTTTTGTGCAACATTAACAAATGAGTCGGTTTGTTGAGGCAAAAACTTCCCATGATTTTGTGACATTAGCTGATATACTAACAATCTTGATAAGGTTTGGACGGCTAAGAAATATTTTTTCATTCACTCGTATCACATTTCGTTTTTCGAGAGTTAAATTATATAAATTTTAATTAATATTTTAAGACGTATTTCTTTTATCAACTAATAAAAAAAGAATTGCAAGTTATCACATCTTTCATATGATTTTGAATAACTAAATTTATAATTTAAAATAATAAATTATTCTAATTCAATTTAACTCAGAAGATTAGTCAAATTGAGTTTGCTAAATCAAAAGTTGATTAGTAAAAGTGTAGGGGAGATCATTTCTTTCACTTGTTACAATTTCTTTCTTTTTTCAGTTTTCTTTTTGTCTTTTCTGTTCGATATAATTCCTTTGTCAGGGTCATACAAGAAAAATTAACGGGGAGAAGAGACAATAAATTCAGTTTGATTTTATAAGTAGAGTTGGAGACGATAATAGAGTGTAGCCTTATTAGACCTTTAAGAAGATAGATAGATATGTTATTTTTTTAAAGACCCTTGACTGAAAAAATTATGAAACAAACGCAATAACAACAAACAAGATAATAAGATATTGACCCGAAACAACAATTAGCGGGGAGAGGAGAGACAAAAAAGAACCAAATGAGAATCAAACTTGCATATATACAGGATGACAATGAACTGCCACTCAATTCTCTTTTCATGTATATGATCCTAATATATATATAATCTCTTGAAACAAATTGATAGATTTAACAGTATATGATCACAATCTTTCACTTGTTACAATTCCTTTATCTTCTTTTTTCTCAGTTTTCTTTTTGTCTTTTTTGTTTGATATATATACTACCTCAAAATTTGAAGATAATGTTGCTCAGATTCTTCAAAAATGTCATCAAATGTGTATCGGATCCTTCAAAAGTGCATTTTTAAAAAATTCAATAAAAGTGTGACAACATTTTTGGAGAGTTGGGAGCTTATGAGTGGACCTTGAAGTTGCACAATATAGCATGTGAGTAGGGCTAAAAGCCAATTAATAATGTCACGAGTATGAGTTGTATAGACCATGATTGGATATTCCTCTTTTTCGTTCTAATACTATCAAGCTATTTGCTGGAAATTCTAGATAAAGCTAAGCACAAACAAAGACAAATTTGTAGAATTTGGCCCACATTAATTGTCACAAATGTTAGGGTAGTGGGGCATCATATTTTCTTTTTGTTATTTATGTGGAGTTCTCTTGAAAACTCATTAGACTTTAGATATGGTAATTAATCATAATATAGGATAATGCTAGAGCAATATGTTTTTTTTCAACCCCTTTCAAGGAGCTACCACATAACTCGAACTTACAATTTTAAAACTGGAGTGAGGAGTATTTATCATCCGAACAACTCCAACCTCTTATCCTGGATAGAGCATTATGTTTTTGTGGAAATGGGATTAGTAGTATAAAACCCATTATTTGTGCAAAATGAATAGAACACAACTCTAGAATTTCTCACCCGGAATAACTTTTCAATTAGTAAAATCACCCTAATTTTATCATTTTGCAATTTATGAACTTCGTAGACACGGTATAAAAATATCTTTAATGTGAGCAAATTTATGAACATTTCAAACTCCTCATTTATAATGAAATGATTTATAATCACATAGCTGACTAAACTTTGTTTTACGTTAAAATTTCAAAAATCTTTTAAAATTTCATATCAAATCAAATGATATTACGTAAATTGAGACAAAGAAAATATTTGTGAACCCTTTATTCCTTTTCAGCTACAGATACAATGGCTAACTGCTCAAGATGATGATGATGAGCTCTATGCTTAAATCCTGGCCATAGAGTGTTGGCCATGTAATGTTGACAAGGAAAAAAAAGCTGTCACTTTTTCTCAACGGTCACATAAAGAAACGGCTATTTTTTTCTCTAGCCCACTCAAATGACCATATATTTATTTTTTTGTTTTGTTTTATTTTGGGTGATTGTGGGGCTGTGGCTATGATTTCTCCACTAATACAGAAAAATTATTAAAGAAAATTAGAAGGGTTAGGACTTAGGGGCTTAATTAAGTATATATGTGAGCTTTATTTAGCTTTGCTTAGATAATCCCACCGCCCATAATCCCCATTATAATAAGATTCTTTTTTGTTGTTTTTGTTTTGTAGTGGTTTGTCTAAATAATATAATTAGTGGTTAGAAATGCTTTATTCCTGTGCTGTATAATAATTACTACTACCTCCGTTTCATTTTATATGTCATTCCTTTCTATAAATAGTTGAACCACAATACTTGTCATTTTATAAAATTTATGCATAAATCACCATATTTTGCCTATGATACCCTTGATAGAGTAGTTAATTAATCTTGAAAATATATTCATCATTTATTATAAAGTTGACTTAATAAAATATTAAATAAGGATAGAAGGGTAAAATTACATCATTTCTTAATGCAAGTGCAAAGTAAAAAAGTGACATATAAAATGAGACGGAGAAAGTAGTATTTGATAAAATAGTGAAGTTATGCTCAAACTAATATAGTCATCTCATTTTATGTTATTTGCAAATTCACAGAAAAATTTAGCTATGAAGATTGATTTGGCAAAGTTAATTTCTCAATTTTTTTATAATTATTTATAGTGGTAGCAATAATTACCTAAATAACTAGAAAACTATTGTTGCAATAGATTTTTGTAGTTATATCATAAGTTGTCGTCATGTGATAAAAGTTACCATAGCAATAAAACTATTTTAGTAGCAATAAATCATTTGAAACAAAATTGTATAGCTATATAAATCATTTCATGTTTAATAGAATTTTTTAATTAACGGAATAAGCAATTTCTAAAGTGTTTATACTATAATTATAGTATTATCATGTTTATATCAAACTCTGTAGTGGATATCAATTCGAGACAATATAATAAAACGGAATATATAATATATAACCAAACCAATTTATCAAAATATTTATCAGCAAAGATACCAAAAATATATATTACGATTGCAATTTATAACACGTATATATAGTCTGATTTAAGCCTACGCCCGTATGAATTTTTATCTCCACATCGAGCTCCAAAAAAGTATGTATCATGCGAACTTGATTTATGACTTATAAAGCTCTACTTTTCCTCTCCCAATTCGATACAGGATTCATTAAGATATTATGTTGCGGCCCATTTTCAAAAGCTTATCAACCTAAAAGTCTATCAGTCATGCTTGACCCACCTTCGTCAGACCGCCTTCTATCAGAAACGTTACATACACTCCCCTTTTAGAAACTCAGTGTCCTCATTGAGGCTTGTCTCACCATCGTGCTAGCAATATACATGCTTTGAAATCATATTTTTTACAATCTAAGTCCATGACATGTATTATACTCTTTGGACCTAGGTCCTTATTGATTTACCTTTCGTCTAGGCCATATTGAGCTCAAAAGTTGTGTGTATCATGTAAACTTGAGTTATGCCTTATAAAGCTCTAAACTTGTCTCATTCATTTCATTGTGAAATTCGTCTAAAATGTCATGCGCACCTTATCTTCAAAAATTCAACAGCTTAAAAGTTTGTCTACCTAAGTCACGCTCTATTAAGGACGTCAGAAAATAATTTATTATTATTTAATTTCCTTCTTGAGATTTATGCATTATAATATTAATTTTACTATAACTTTGTTTACAGATCAAACGATCTCTTATGGTTTTTAAAAAAAGTGTTGGAATAGTCTTTCCTTTGCCTAATAGTGTAATAAAAAGAAATCATTTTTATGATGGCAATTCAAATTTCAAAGTTTTTGCTTAGCTGGTCTTTGTTGCAACTATTTGAAGATTAGGTGAATTAAGTTGGGGCAGACCAGCAAATCAAATGGAAGAGTATAAGCTTTTTCAAGAAATAAATTATGTGACACTCTGTAGAAGATAAGGACAACTAATTAAACCATAGAAAAAATTGTCAAGCGTCCCTAACTTTCATGATTTTTTTTTTATGATGATGAATTTTGGGCACCTCAATTAATTTTATAAAGCATCTATCATCTCTTACCAATAACTTATACTCCACTAAAACTAGAACATCTAAAAATCAATCAAATATTTGTCTCTATTAAAATTTGAATAAAAAATCTTATATTCTCAATTTACTTTATTAACTAGTAGGTCAGACCCTTGAATAGAGACTTTCATAATCCAAAGCCTTCTTTTCTTTCTTTACCAAAAACAAATATATTGAAAACACACCTAAACTCGGTGTAATTATTTTTTCATCCTCAAAGTAGCGACATCCTTAAAACACTTATTTACTTGACTAACTAAACTTAAATACACTTCTAATCTTGTAAAATGAGTGAAATACATCCATAAATTCTCGTCAAGTTTAAGAGTACTTTTAACAATTCTCTCCGCTTTTTATTAAGATTTTCATGCTCTTACAAGATTTGAGACCACTTGTGGCCGATCGTGGGTGTATCAAAGTATAGTTAATCAAGTAGAAAGGTGTTTTTAAGAGTGTCAACCGTTCAAAAACGAAATTAATAATTTACGTTAAGTTAAAAGGTATTTTCAATACTTTTCTCTCGCAATACTTTCACTCTGTAGTGGACTTCATAATTTGCCATTAACAAATTAATCAACCTTACAAAAAGATTATAACAACTCAATAAATTATTATACAACTAAGTGAAAAAAGGAAGAAAAAAATTGTACCATATTTTATATTGGTGTAAATGATGTGTTCTCCACTATAAAATAAGACAAACTTATCCTAGTCTCAGCACCTTACTTCCTTTTCTTGGATTCCATTGAGCACTCAATAATAATACAGAGAGAAGAGAAAAAAAAGTGAGTGAGGAAAAAAAATGGCAGAAAACAAAGAAGAAGATGTTAATCTTGGAGCAAACAAGTACAGAGAGACTCAGCCATTGGGGACAGCTGCTCAAACAGACAAGGATTACAAGGAGCCACCACCAGCTCCTCTGTTTGAACCAGGGGAATTGTCATCATGGTCTTTTTACAGAGCTGGAATTGCTGAGTTTATGGCTACTTTCTTGTTCTTGTACATAACAATCTTGACTGTTATGGGGCTTAAAAGGTCTGATAGTTTGTGTTCTTCTGTGGGTGTTCAAGGAGTTGCTTGGGCTTTTGGTGGTATGATCTTTGCTTTGGTTTACTGTACTGCTGGTATCTCAGGTTAGTTACTAATAGTACTACTTAATTCTTGCTCAAATCTTGTTTTTTTTGCTCATGATACTGTAAAGTTGTAATCTTTTTTTGTTTGTTGTCACTGATTTTCATTTGGGGACTGTTTATGGATCTACAACAATACCCCACAAAATCCTTTGTTTTAATTTGTTTGTGTTACTAGTTTGACTATATAATAACAATAAACTTAGTGTAATTTCACGGAGGAGGTTAAGATGTATGCAGTTACCCTATCTTAGAGAGGTTGTTTCCGATTGATCCTCGACAACCCTCCTCCTTTATCCGAGCTTGAGACCGGTGGTGTGAGTGAGCTCACACAACTGGAGTTAAATTTTAAGAATTGTGAATTATTTAACTGTTGATGAGTGTTCGCCTCGTGAGCTAGCTTTTGGTGTTGAATTAGTCTGACTATGATTTCTTAACATATAACATTTGGTTGCTTTAAAACTGAGTCCCTATTTTGTACTGAAACAGGAGGACACATTAATCCAGCTGTGACATTTGGTCTGTTCTTGGCAAGGAAACTGTCTTTAACAAGGGCAGTGTTCTATATAGTGATGCAGTGCCTTGGTGCCATCTGTGGTGCTGGTGTTGTGAAGGGTTTCATGGTTGAACCCTATGAGAGACTTGGTGGTGGTGCTAATGTTGTTAATCCTGGCTACACCAAAGGTGATGGACTTGGTGCTGAGATTATTGGCACTTTTGTCCTTGTCTACACTGTTTTCTCTGCCACTGATGCCAAAAGAAGTGCTAGAGATTCACATGTTCCTGTAAGTGCTTTCTTGTCCTACCAATAACTTTAGCTTAATAGTGCTAGAGTACTTTTTTGGATCAAAGTTTTGATTTTTACCTTTGGAGATAAAAAAATGAGAGTAAAATGGTTTGATACATACACAATATATAACTATTCTTGTCTTAAGAACTTGTGACAAGATTGGCCCATTGGCACTGCTTTCCGTGCTATGTTGCTCTGACTCTCCAAAATATAGCCGAACCCGTGTCAGATTCTTTGAAAATGCACTAATTTTGGAGGAGGAGCTGACAAGCATCCATTGGCATTTCTGAAGAGTCTCAGCAACATAGATTTTGTGTACTAGATTCAAGTCAATGCATGAGGAATCATAATATACAATTTTGTTATGACAGATTTTGGCTCCTCTTCCAATTGGATTCGCGGTGTTCTTGGTTCATTTGGCCACCATCCCAATCACCGGAACTGGTATCAACCCCGCCAGGAGTCTTGGAGCTGCTATCATCTTCAACAAAGACCAGGCATGGGATGACCACGTAAGTCTTTAACTTAGAAGCACGTCGAGATGACAAATTTTTAGACATTTTGAAAGGCGTGTTGTTGTGTTATGTCTCAACTAAAAAGTGTTGTTTTTTCGTGATAATTTTCAGTGGATCTTCTGGGTTGGACCATTCATTGGAGCAGCTCTTGCTGCAGTTTACCACCAGATAATCATCAGAGCTATTCCATTCAAGAGCAGCAGGTCTTGAGTCTCTTTGAAGAGTTGAAGAGACCTTTTATCTTATCATTTTCCCTGTCTGGTGGTGTTGTTTATTGTGATTTTTCTACTTTTCAGATGTCAATTATGTGTGTAAATTATCAGGTTAATGCTTGTATCTAAAGCTTTCTTTCTCTAAATCAAGTGAAAGATTCTTATTCCATGAACTTTGAGTCTTCTAATTATTTTAATGCTTTTTAGGACTACTTTTCGCTGAAGTCACTCAACCAATAGAAATAATAACTACTCGCTCTGTCCCAATTTACTTGGTATTTTTTATTTTTTGAGAGTCAAACAGTTTAAGTCACAATAATTGATAATTCAAAATGTTTAAAAGATCTAGGAAAAACTTATGGTTAAAGATAGATGTGTTTGAATCTTGAAATTCGCAAAGTGCAACATAAAATGGGACAAAAAGAGTATTAGTTAACTATAGTTGAGTGATCATCCGAGAAATTATCTCATTTTCACATTCCTTTCTAAGGTCTAGTTTTATTTTCCATCAATTCTTATGCAATAATAATTTCAAACATTTGAAACTTCTTTTAGTATAATCACGTTTTGAGAATTACTAGTACCCCTATAGGAAAAACAACATCAGTGTAATTTTACACGCAAACCAACTTATCGAGGCAGTAGCAACAAAAACTAAAGTAATGACATATAGTAATAGAAACCTAAAATAATGAAAAATAAGAATAATAATACTAATACATAGAAAAAGAAAAAGAAATACATCTGACTAGGGGTGGCAATTGGGCGGATTAGGTTGAATTTGAGATGGGTCAAAATGAGTCAAGACAATAAACGGGTCAAGACCCAATCAACCCAACCCAAATTTGTTTGAGCAAAAAATGGGTTAGGTCAAATCAGGTTAGGTAACAGGTTATAACCCAACCCGTCTAATTTTTACTAAGTTTTAGTAGTTTTATTTGTTACTCTCTCTGTCCTTTACTTGTCCACGTTTGAATTGGCACACCTATTAAGAAAACAATAATTAACATAGTAAGTTTATCATTTCTCCTATTAATTGTGAAGTGAATGAACTAAAAACTCAAAAAGTTTTACTTTTTTCAAAGTAATTAATTGAGGGTATAATAGGTAAAAAAAATTGTCCGTTCTTGATTTGTCAAAATGGACAAGTAATTATAGACAACTAAAAAGGAAAAGTGGACAAGTAACTAGGGACAATGGAGTATTTTATAAGCTTTTAGTACCTAATAAATTTTTCTTCTTCTTTATTATAACTATATATAATATATAGGGAAAGGGGTTTGAAAAATACTCCAACTTTGGCCGAAATTGGTGTTACGATATCAAACTTTATGGAGGACGTTTTACCCCCTGCACTATTTAATAGTGTATTTTAAAGGTATATATGTGCCCACATGGACACATTACTATTTAAAATGATGAAATATTTATGATGTCCACGTAGGCACATATATACCTTTAAAATACACTATTAAATAGTATAGGGGTAAAAGGTCATTTCAAAGTTTGGTATCGTAACAACAATTTCGATCAAAGTTGGAGTATTTTTCAGACCCTTTTCCCTAATATATATAAACAATTAAAAAAAATTGACAAGATTTCTCAAAAATCAATATCAACCCAATTTTTAATGGGTTGAAATGAGTTGAGCTAACAAATCAAGAAATTTTACCTTTTTCAACTTTTTCAAAGTAAATAATTGAGGGTATAATATGTAAAAAAAATTATCCGTTCTTGATTTGTCAAAATGAACAAGTAATTAAGGACAACTAAAAAGGAAAAGTGGACAAGTAACTAGGGACAATGGAGTATTTTATAAGCTTTTAGTACCTAATAAATTATTATTCTTCTTTATTATAACTATATATAATATATAAAAAAAATTAAAACTTTTTGACAAGATTTCTCAAAAATCAATATCAACCCAATTTTTAATGGGTTGAAATGAGTTGAGCTAACAAATTAGCGGGTCAATAACCAACCCAAACCTAAATGAATTGGGTCAAGTTGGACGGGTTGAATTTGATTTTGTCACCCCTACATCCGACTACCTATTAACCCTGTATTCTAATCCTCAGCCTCCATATCCTTATATCAAGGTTATGTCTGCGGTGAGCATACCTAAATCACCCCACCTCAATATTTTTTTAATCCATCTCTATTCCTTCTTAAACCCACTATGATCAATCTCTCACACCTTCTTATTGAGACAATTGCACATCGATCTCCTCTTCACATAAAATATATTGAGCATCTATCTTAAAACTTAATTTAGACGTTTACAATTTACTAGAATAAATTAAAGAAGAAAGAGATATGAAATCGACAATTCAAATGTCTATACATGGATCAATTGAGTAGACATTCAAAACGAGATACAAGGGAACAATTCTCAAATTTTGTCTAAATATTCTATAATCCAAAATCCAACTAATTGTCAACTTAACTAATTATAGTAGCTACTTAAAACTATTACTCCTTCCGCCTATGTTTATTTGTTCATATTTAATTTGATATATTCATAAGAAGTAATAAATAAAATAAAAATTTTATTACATCACTGTTAATTATTATAAATCATTTAAATATTGAAAAATGAATTGAGCTAATAAATAGACATATCAATAATCCATCCAAATTTAAATGAATTGAACGGTTTGAGTTTGATTTTATCAAAAGTCTAAATAGACATTAATTGCAAATTGTCTTCAAGTTTGATTCTTAGACCTTTTGTAGCACTTCAAAGAGGTTCATCTTTCATCCTCATCAACAACCAATTGCACAATCCACTTTATTCAAACATCATTCACAATAAATGAAGAAAGCAAAAGGCATTAAACAATAAAAACAATAATTGAGGGTAAGATTAAATTTTGTAAAATTATTATTTATTTGAATGTTATTGCATTATTGTAAATATATACTTAAAAATTTATATATCAAATTTAAAAATATGATTTTATTACTGCACAAATATATGATATATTTGAGATCTCAACTTAAAAATCATTATTATTTTCTTAATATTTGCATTGTTTCAAAAAGTTTACCTTAATTAAAATAGAAAGAAATTTTAATTTGAACATTTTTCATTAAAAAAAGATAAGAGTTTTAGTTACTACTCTCCTCTAGGTCCATTTTACTTATCATATTTTTCTTTTATATACTTCTTAAGAAGATATTAACTAAAAGGACAATTTAACTAAATCATTTTTATTTATTCTTTGAATTTAATTTAATACTACATTAATCTTCTCCATATTTATTGAATAAAAATAAAATTGTTAATTAATTATAGTATCTTAATTTTATAAGATGATACTAAGATTGTGTTTGGACATGCAATTTTGTATTATGATTTTAAGTCAGTTTTTGAATACGTGATTTGAAATCATGATTTTACATCATAAATTTTCCAAAAAGCATGATTTGATATTTCAAATCATGATTTTATCTTTTTAAATGTAAAATTTGACCCATAAGTTAACATTTTTTATATAAAAAAGACCATCATTTAAAATTTTACATTAAAATAAATATTCATGCTCGGTGTGAAGAGATTATACGTACTATGTAAAAGGATTATATTGAAAATAAATAGTTACTATTATCAGTGATTAGGGGATCTTTACAAAATTGTGTGTATTTGAAAGTTTTCAATAACAAACATTTATTTATAAAAGAAACATAAAGATATGTAATTTGTGCCTTAAAACATTATGATGTTTTGTTTATGAATTATTATTTGCTCATATGATAAGATTATATAGGAACTAGAAAATATTTAATAGCTTTCATGATTTATGGATTTTTTATGAGAAAAATATAACTTGAAATATTCAAATGGTATATTCAATAAAACTCCAACTTAAGTATTATGATTTCGCATGTCCAAACGGATCATAACTAAAATGGACCTGAGAGAGTATTGTACTATTCCCTCTGTCCGATTTATATTATTTACTTTTTTTTAGTCGGTCTAAAATAAAATGACACAATTCTATATTTAGTATAATAATTTAACTTTAAAATGACAATTTTATCCTTAATATAAAATGATTTATAGTCACACAAATATCTATTCCTTTGATTCCTTTTTACTTGTCATAATTTTCTTTTGAGGGTTAAACAATATGAATTTTGACTAACATTTTAAAATATATTTTTTCATCATATTGATATGAAAAAAGTTGCAATTTATATTACTTTCTATATAAATATCTAAAATTTTATTTTAAAATATCAAATTAATATAATCTAATTTACCTTTGAAAATTGGTTAAATTGATTATCGAAAAGTGAAACATGACAGTTAAAAAAAAACAAAGAAATATGACTTAATTGAAATTATATGTGATGTCAAATCAAATTAACTCATATAAATTGAATGGGAGAAAGTGATTTTTTCGGTTTGTAGCCACTTGCTTTGCCACTTCTCTTTTGGCTTAAAAGCAAAAAAAGAAAGAAAAGAGAACGTCTCCACGGTTTCAATTTTCAAACCCAACTTGAACGTCTTCGCCAACTGTGTAAGAGGAAACTTCGCAAGCGTTTTCTATACTTTTTTGCTTAATTTGTCTCAATTTTGTTTATATCGACTAACATTGACTTG
Organism: Solanum acaule; assembly: GCA_036250505.1. Taxonomy (NCBI): domain Eukaryota; kingdom Viridiplantae; phylum Streptophyta; class Magnoliopsida; order Solanales; family Solanaceae; genus Solanum; species Solanum acaule. The sequence continues at coordinate 2,347 of JAJOOR010021486.1, read as the reverse complement.
GCAAAAACTCCTTTTCTCCATTTCATTGACTGAAAGCAAAAAAGGAGATTATCTAGGGTTTCTGATTTGCATTTTTCTCAAATCTTACAGTTGAAGGAGAGAGAGAGATCAGATATGGCGTCGCAAGAGTATTTGAACAAGATGCAGGTCCGACAGAATTATCGCAACCTTTGGCACACTGATCTTATGAGCACAATCCAAGCTGATACTCCTTGTAAATCTCTACCTCCTTCAAATTGTCTCTATGTAATTCCACTGAAGATTATTACGTGTTTTTCTTATATGTTTTTTGTTTTTGTTTTGTTTGCAGATTGCTGCTTTGCTTTGTGGTGGTACGTATGTGTTTTTTTTTTTTTTCATGATGTATCTAATGTTGTTGATTTTTGATCTATTGAATGTATGCTTATTGTATGAATTGAAACTGGAAAAAAATTTGGTAGTTTATAGGAGAATTTTTTTTCTTCGATTGTTGATTTGGATGGAACGAGTGTTTTGCTGAGAGGAATTGCGGTGATTTGACTTAGTTTGTGTGTGCTCTTTAGAATTGAGTTTTAATGCTTAAAAAAGTTGTAGCTGAAGTTTTCTACTTAGTTGTTTATGTCCATCCTATTAGTTAAGCTGGATTTAGTCTAGTAGTACCTGTTTTGTTAGATCCCTTTAGTTTTCGACCCGGCCTGCCCACTTGCTACTCTAACTCATGAATGTATAGAGGTTGTTTTAGATAGACCCTTGGTCTTCAAGGAGAGCTTTTCAAAGTAGTTTGAAAAAGGAAATACGGAGAAGAAGAAGAAGACATGGCAACCAAAAGGAGAGCAGTAAATAACACTCAGGAGAAAAGGAACAATAACGAAATAATGCGATAATCAAAGCACAAGAAACATCAGGGTGACAGAAAGTCCAAGACAAGAAGCTACGAGAATAATGCTAATACTACTGCAAGAAAGTGAAAACAGATATGACAGAATGATGCTCCAAACTACCACCATTGTAAAAAAAAGAGCCCAAACAAACACCATTGAACATGAGCCAAGTGAAGAGAGAGAAAATAGACACAACAAATGTTCCAGTGAAGGAAACTTTCAATCTTAAGCTTAATTCAATGTTCGATTGAGAGCTGTTGCAGTGTGATGCGAATTAAAAAGTTTAACCTAGTATGTTCGAAGATATGGAAGAGCATAACATTCAGCTGTTTGTAGTTTCCTTTAACTGGATTATCCTTTTTTTGAATGTTGTCTTATTTATTCAGTAAACCCAACTTATAAAACAAGTTTTAACTTATTAAGCATAGTGATGCATCAATTGATATTTACGCCAATTGCACCAAAAGGAATGGAAGGTTGTTTGTTTTTTTGACTTGGCTGGTAGCTGAATTATCTCTCTGCTTTCAACCTGCCTGCCTGTGCAGTCACGAATGGCTGATTTCTGTTAAATCAAGCAGAAAGTTAAAGCGAGATACTGTAAAACATGGTGCAATTTGGAACTACGAGTCCAAATTGGATTTTGGGAAGGGAGATGGGGTAGGGGTTGCTGTTGTAGTAGAAAAGAGGAATTGTTTTCTGGAAATATCTTGGTTCTTTAGGGGATATCAGTGATGATTTAGAGCACTTCTAATTTTAAATGTACTGAACAGTAAGAAATAGTGAAGGATGTTTTCCTCTGATTTTAGTTTATTTGGTTTTAATCCCAGTTTGCCAGTGCTTTCCAATTTTTTTTAGTGACTCTGGAAAAATCATATCATCAAATCGATTCATGATCAATTTAACCGAATGTCCCGCAATATATGTGTTGTTGTGATTAGATTCCCAGATATTTATTGTTAACATTCTTCAACATGGAGGTTGATGATTATGGTAGACAGTTAGAGATAGTCAAGTGTTTTCTCTTTTCCCAGAGGTAGAGCAGAGCAGGGTCTAGTCTGGAGCACCCATCCATTACCTTTGTTTTTTTTTGACAAAATTACTACTGTTGGTTTTACTTTGGTTATCCTTACTATTATTACTGTCACTACTTCTCTTTCTTCATTATTTTCATCATAGCTTTTGTTTCTTGCATTTCTCTGAAACTTGTTCTATAACCGATTTTCTTGAGTTGAAGGTCTATCAGAAACAACCTCTCTACCCCACAAAGGTAGGGGTAAGGTATGTGTTCACTCACCCTCCCCAGACTCCACTTGTGGGATTATTCTGTGTTTGTTGTTGTTGTTGTATTCTTTAATTGGATTCTTCCTATACATTTCGGGTATTATGTAGCTAGTGTTTTCTTCTTTTTACTTCAAGAGATAACTCCTTTTAGTAAGTAATATATTTGCCTTGCTAAATTCTCAATTCTGCAGTGCACCATGTGCATC
>JAJOOR010021485.1:0-24321 GCA_036250505.1 Solanum acaule | reverse complement strand
TATATGATTGAAAGGTAGTTCTCATGATTATAATGTAATGTAAAGTGAAAGGTTTACTCACTTGCTAAGTGTTTCTAAAGTGAAAGGATTGTTACTCACTTATGAACATATATGAGCTATTATGGTAAGATGTTTACATAAGAGTCTAGTAAAGGCTAATGTGAACTTATGTGATGACTAAAGATGATTACAAAATGGAATTAGATGCTTAGCACCTAAAGGGCATGTAAATGAGATGGGGGTCTCACGTTTAGTAAGTCCAGCTCCCCACATGGGTTTCCTCACGTTTAGCAAGTTCGGATTACCCACGATATGTGTTGTCTCATGAGATGGAAATCCCCACGTTTAGTAAGTTAGGGTTTCTAGAAACAATCTCCTTGACCCTTAACTATGTGCCCATATAGGACTTTAGCTTAGTGGATCCACCTAGATAGCTATGTACGAATGGTTACACCTTCGGCAAGTGTTAACCCTCTCTTTTCGGTGTGGGAGTAGAACATCGGATTCCATGTAGCTAACATGGTCTATGTCGGTTATGGAAATATCTCCCTAATGTAAAAGTAAATGACGGTATGAAAGGTGTGAACTCTTACTAGGGCTTTCTTAAGGGTTTCTACATAGTGTAGGGGAGGGTATGGGACTTCTCTTGCACATTGCACTTGTGGGATCCTAAGAGATGGTTGTAGTAGTGTTCTCTTATGATTATGATGATTATGACTTATGTATTTTGAAGCTATGTTATGTATGATGATTATGAATATGGTAAGTTATGATGAAACATGATCTTATGAATGTATGCATGAAGTAGGTTGCTTAATGTGATACTTGGCTTTGAATAGGGTTATGGGATTCTATTCCTTGCATTGGACTAGTATTGCTTGGGTTGTCTACATGTTGGGATGATATTATGTTGGTTTGTACTATGATGCTTACTTTGTGTGCATATTGGATTTACTTGGTAAAAAGCTTGTTTTGGTTAAATGTCCTTTTATGCATGTTTCAATGGTTTTTATGCATAGTAGCCATATATAGTACGTGTGTTGTACTAACCCATATTTTCTCCCTTTTTCTCCAAACATTTAGGTTCAGGCCGTTGAGGATTCAGGCTTACTTCTCAAGACACTTGGAGTTGTTTCCCCAAGTTGGTGAGTCCTCAAGTCCGAGGACAAGACCCGATGATCTAGCCTCTATGTTTAGTTCTTTGCTTATGTTGAAAGACATTGTTGCACTTTCCTATTTCTAGACTTCTTATTGATGTAAGGGCTAAGTCCCATTTTCGATACTTCTATGTCTAGATGGTACATTGTGACGAAGTCAGATTCTATTTCTCATATATGAAGTGAAGTTGAACTTCCAAAGTAAAAGTTTTACATTTTCGGTGATTTTATTCTATGATATATGCTATGATGAATGCTAAGGGCTTTTATAAGACCTCTTCGAGGTCGAATACGCCGGTAACAACTAAGGGGTGCTCTCGGGTCGTTACAATTCCAAATCACGGACTCATCAACACCCCCAACTTAAACTTTTGCTTGTGCTCAAGTAAAACTCAAGATCAGCAGTTCGAAAAGGACGTCTCAAATAGTGCTGCATAAGACTCAACATGAATGCACACAACAAGATTCAACTTACTCATGCAATGATCAATTGTGCACTTAAAGATTCAAATTGTGACTCACTATTATCAAAGATGCTCAAGTTTAGAATACTTGCTTCGAATGCAAGTTCAAGCTCAATAATGGTACTTAAATGCCGTCATAACAAAAAATGATTCCCTATTCACACCAAGTTCTTCAACAATTTATAGTTCTGGAATCACATACGACTCTCACACTCACAAAGATGAACACATGCATGATTTCACCTATAGGTTTGCCCTTATTTTCCAATCAATATTTTCTTCAACTCACTCATAATCACAAAGGTCTTTTCAAGTCTTGTAATGGGGCTGAGTGTAAAAGTTTGGTCATTTAGGTTTAGTGGGTTCTACCTTCATGAAATGTGGTCTAAACATCATTTTCTTCCTTTTCGTCAACATTTTAATCATGCTCATAATTCACCCCATTATTCACTTTCAAATGAGCTATCGGATACCCAATTTCTTTAGCAACTTCAACTACTTTATTTCACACCTTTTTCATTCTGTTTTTTCTTTTCTTCTTTTCTCTTCTTTTTTTTACATGGATGGGTTCCATGTTTTTCAAAACCATTGGTCTAAGGGAAATTTTTCACACTTCTTGATTTACCTTCTCTTTTCACCACAAAAGCCTAAGTTGGCTATTCAAACATACCACACTTCATGAGAGTTATGGGTCCAAGAAAAGGATAAGGCTCAAAGGGGTTCAAGCAAGGTTCACACATCTCACAAGGTTGGCCACAAAAGAGGTATAATGTCAATTTGTTTCACTCTTCAAAATTGTTATCTAAGATCATTTCAAGAGCTTGCATCACTTAGTCAACCAGACGAATGGGGAAAATTCTAGATGTCATCACACACAGTATTCAAGGTAAGCTCATCACACAAGGCATTGGCACCACTATCAAACAAGACTCCACACTTATCAGCTAGTGTGCAATATTCATCACAAGAGACTCATTTGATAATCGGCTTATCACAACGAGATGCAAAACGTCCACACATACTCTATGCAACTTCATTTAGCCTCATCGTAGCCGCACATTCATTTCGTTCAATTAAGAGCACTATTCAAGTTATCAGTATTGATCATAATTGATACTCAAATTTGCACAAGAACAACCACAATCACAAACAATAGAGGTGGCACAAAATTTTAAAAGTAGGTCAAAACCATTTCTATTCAAAACAAGGAGCCACAAGCTCAAACATCCAAAAGATTAAGATCCAAACACAAACAAAACACAAATATAGATCATAAAACCCAATATATACAAACAAAAATGTAATTACAAGAGGTAGGTATGGAAATACCTCACTCCACCAACAAAACAAAAGCAGTTGTCCTCAAATGCAACTAAAACAACAGAAATCAATAAAAACAACAGAGAGGGAGGTAAAGATAATCTTGTCTACTCAGTCACTCCGTCTGTCGAGGCATCAGTGCCCAGTGTAACACTCTGAGGTTGGGCATCAGTGCCTGGAGTTTCAACAATTGTGGCTCTGCTAGAGCCTACTCTGGAGGTATCTGTCAATGATGTCTGAATGGCTAACTGTACTATCGCCTCCTGTAAATCAGGAAGGTCCCCATAAATGGTCGCCTCTTAAACACTGAGTTGCTCCTCATTTGTCTTAGCCTCTGACTCATCAACAACCATATCCTCCATAGTCTCATCTCCGGTGGTAGCCGCAGGCACCTTAGAACTGGCCGAAACATATGCACCTGAAACATCACGAACCTCTGTTGACTCAAACAGTGAAGTGAAGTATGTGGACTTTAGATGGTCCACATCCTTCCTCAACTCGAAAACCTCAGCTTTCGTAACCTCAGTAGTAGCCCCATGTCCTCTCTCACATATCTCTACCTTCACCGTGAAAGAATCAATAGAGGTCTGGAGAGGTGTCAAAGCAGCTGAAATTTCTCGCTCAATCATCCAGGGCACCTTGGCCTCTAGACGGGAAGCCCGCACATCTACAGAATGGGATAGGTTCCCCATATTGAGGAGCATGGCCTGAGTGATCAGAGTCCTCAAGGTTGTGGTACTTGAAGTAGCTTTAGGAGGCTGGGAGGCAGTAGAACAACCTGGGGCCTAAGAAGGAGTGGAAGTAGATGTACCTAAAGGCCCGGAGTCCAGAGTAGGCAAAACATCCTCTATAGGTATAGAATCAACAACAACCTCCGAGGATGTATCCACTGAAGCTGCTCTCCTCCTATCTGCCTCCTCCCGTGTGTACTCAGCCTCTATGAGCCAGATGTCAGTGGAGGATGTGAGTGTAATCTCTCCATCCCTCTTCTTGTCAAGAGGAACTCCAGCTCACCGACAAAACTCTGTGATAAGCACTGGGAATGAAAGGGATGTCTGATGCTGTTTTGCCCTCACGACCATCTCCTACTCAATTATTAGCCCTAAGTAGATGCTCTTCTTGGCTATGATAAATCCGAGACAGGCCGCCTTTGGGTGGCGAAAAATAGACTCATTCTGTGACGGCATGATAGAGCTGTTGATGAACCCAAACCAGTACCGAGCTGTTATGTTCAAGTCCTTCTTCTCAATAGGGGCTCCGGCCTCAATCCACCTCGGGGTGGTGTCAGAAATAAGAGGAGCTAGCCATCCCTTTAGGTCATCAAGAGTCATTGCGGTGGCCGAACTCGGGTAGTCAAAATCTGAACCTCTATCAAATACAGCATTGATATAATCGTTGTTGCATCTCATTGTCCTCATTCGGACCACCACAGACTCCATTGGTTTGAAAGAACTGCCTTCTTCTTTCCTTTTGGTACCAGATCACTGCAGGAAGAATACAACTCTCAGACCCATGTAGGAATATAAAGGCCACGGGGCCTGGTAAATTGCTCAAACCTGTGGAATCAGAGAATGTCCCACACATTAGGGTACCTGTCCGCTAGGCCATCTATAGACAAGATGTTCTCCTCTAGGATGGTCCTCAATACCTCGGCCTTTAACCAGTTGAGTAACCAGGGAGGAGGACCCTGAACTGGTGGTGCTGGAACCACCATCTGTGCTGGAGCTGGTACTGTATCAGCAGCAGGAGGGGTAGACTCCAGGATCCTAGACAGACCTTGATGAACTCTTGTACGAATCTCAGTTCACCGGGTCTGTAGTTGTTGGTCATCCTCAGGCTCAGAGAATGAGGCCTAATAATTAAGAGATTCCCAATCACTGCCGAAGTTGTGCTCCGGTCTCTCAGCTACGGGTGCTTTGCCCTTGCCTATTCCTCCTTTCGAAGGTGCTTTCTTGCCTTTTTGGAGGAAGCATCTACTCCCTCATTTATAAAAATACCCCGTACTCATTTGCGGGGAGGCATGCCACTTTCATCCAAATTGGTCCTAGCCATATCTACAAAACGCATCGAATATTGTTAGAAATCAATCAAGAAAAATACAGAATTCAAGTTGCAGAAGGACTCGCCGAGCCAGTCATCGAGTTACTTAAGAGAGCCAGATTTTGTATGTCGAAAGGACCAGCTTGAAACTTACAAAGAAATTAGGCATATCGGTGATGCTCAAGGCTCTTCGGTGAATCACCGACACCGCTCGGCGAGCTTAGGCAAGCCTGTCAAAATTTACAGTGTGTTTTAGGGGTTAGGGGCGTAGAAAGGGGGATAAAAGGAACCTTTCGGCGAGCTCAAGCTTCCCACCGAAAGTTACAGACCCAATCAAGTTAAATCAAGCAATTACGGGCGATCAAAGGGGGACATTAGCGAACCGCCGAACCGTTCGGCTAGCTCGACCCAGCTCGCCAAGCTATCCAACATGCCAAATTTCAACCCTGTTTCCCAAAATCAATCCCACAGCCCCCAAAATCAAAATCAAACACACACACTATGAAATTCAACTCAGACCCGTAGGACCCATGCATTCGGGGTACTCAAACTTCCCTCGATTTGGCCAAAATTGGCCATTTGATGAGTTTTTCTCTGAAGAATGATGTCAACCACTCCATCATTAGGAAATTACATCATTTGGCTCAATTTTGGGTTACTCAGACTTCACCCAACTAGACCCAACATACAATAACACAACCCAACAATTTTGAATCAATTTTAACGCACAGTCCCAACACATAACAACACAAATTTACCGAAAGCATTTGAGCTCAACCACAAATCAAAGGTGCGAGGTTCAAAAAACTAACCTGAATACCGAATTGAGAGATTGATACTCTAGGCAGAAATGTAATCCAAATCCGAGCAAGAGATCAAACATAAAAATGAATAAAAATAGGAAGGTACAGAAGATCTAAAGTGCGGGTGAGAGTTTGCGAGGCTAAAACTGAGAGAATATGAAAGATTTTAAAAATTTTAACCATTTTACCTTTTAAAACCTTTCAATTCGCGGCCCTTTCGGCGGTATTAGTCGACCACGCCGAACAACTCGGCAATCCACCGAGTGGTGACTTAGCTCGCCGAGTTTTACAGTACCTCCAGTCAATTTGAGGGTCAAAATGGCGTACAAAATTGGGCTAGCCAACTTGTTTGGCGAGTCGTCGATTCAGCCATTGGCCCACCGAGTTTTACAGACTTCCACTTCATGCTTTGTGGGTCCAACGGCGGACCAAGGCGGGCTCACCGACCTCTTCGGTGAGTCACCGACTAGACTCTTCGTTCGCCAAACCTCCTATTTTTAAACACACTCAACTTTTCAGCCTGCACAGTCAACACCCGTTATTCAAAATCAAACTTAAAGCATTAAAACTTGGGTTGCCTCCCAAGAAGCGCCTTAGTTAACGTTGTGGCACAACGCAAGTACCCATTCAAGCTTCAGTTTTGGGATTCGCCATTGTATCACTAGGCAACCCCCGTTGTTGTCTTGGGTTCAAATGCAATGAAATCTGATACATTTGGGTCTCCAGCTGCTTGATAGAGATGAAATGAGAGGTGACAGTCTGATTAAGTGTAGAGACATCCTCCATCATCTCTTTTAACACTTTGTCCGATCCCTTAACTCCGTTGAGAATACGTGAGAGCATGTCTTTCGTACGGACTCTTTTAGATTCCTTGGGCTTTTGATGCTCATGAGGAGGCACATACCTATCTTTCTCCCCCTCTCTTTCCTTTTAAGTGGCGTTTTGATCACGCTAATCTCTGTCACCGTCTCTCCGGCCCTCATCTCTATTCCAACCTTTATGTCCACCCGGTCTTGTGTAGTTAGAACGATAACCTCCTCCTTGGTTGGCTAGGACGTTCACTTCCTCATTGTACAGTACTTCAAATTTGGCTTCATTGGGGTTTACTCCACCAACAACCACAACATTAACATTCCTTGCACCAGCACCCCTGACATTTTTGGCTATGATATCCAGCTAAGTCATTATCCTTTCCATGTTTTGGTCTCTCTCTTGATCCTTTTCAATCTGTTCTTTTGTCATTTTATAAGTGAGAGGAGAGACTTGTTCTTCACGAGTGTACTATGCCTAGTTAATCTTGGTCATGCAATCAAGGAGTTGAGATGATATTGCATAGGGTTGTTGCATTATACCACCCGGAGAAAGTTGATCAACCACTCCTTTTGTTCACCGAATCGAGTCTTCTATAGAAGTATTGCTGCAGTACATTATCTGGAAGTCTATGAGTTGGGCATTGCAGCACCAATTTCTTAAATCTCAGCCATATCTCATGTATGGGCTCTCCTTCGAAATGTTTGAATCCTTGGATGTTGTCCCTAAGATTCATCATCTTCGAATGAGGAAAGAATCGCACTTGGAATGCAGTAATAAGCTCATCCCACGAAGTGATAGAATCTCTTGGCAACTCAGCCAACCACTTGCTTGCCTCTCCCATCAGAGAAAATGGGAACAACCTCAGACGGACCGATTCTTGCGATATGTTCTTAAATGAGAACGGTCCATAAACATCAACAAAACTTATGATGTGCTCATGGGGATCCTTATGAGCACGCCGCCCCCCCCCCCCCCCAAACAAACCCTTTAGTTGTAGGAGCTAAAGCATGGTGCTTGTGATATGAAAAGCAGTGTTTCCTTCAACCGGAGGTAAACGACTAGCACTAATACCACCCACTTGGTTTGGCTCATTGACATCACTGAGATTTCCGACATCATCTTGGTGGACCACTTGGCTACCATTCCTTGCGTTAACGCTCATCTCCTCCTCTGTTTAACACAAGCAACACAAAACCAAAACTAAAATAAGTAGATTCAACTATAACTAAAAAGATCTTTTAAACAACATCACTCCCTGGCAGCGGCGCCATTTTGATTAAACGTTTCAAGCACACCTCATCCAATTCTAGGTGTCAACAATCGTAAATCAGTAAAAAACCCAACAAATAAGTTGGGGTCGAATCTCACAGGGAGCGATATGTGTTTCAAATTCAATTAGGAAGTGCAAACTTGGTCTAATCAGTCATAGGAATAGAAATTATCAAAAAAGACATTAATCTAATAAAAGGGGTGCCACGAATGTTAGATGGGGGGTTTTGAGTTTGCAATTATTAACTACACAACAGTCACAAAAACTTTGAAATAACTATAGGGAGAAGGATTCTCGGGATGTGATCGATTATAGGAAAATTTTGATATATGGGTAATTGAAACTACTAGTAAACAGCTAAATATCATTGAGTAGGCTAGACTATAAGGGTGATATCTTTTTCTCAAACAATTATCCCGAATCAGGTGATTTCTTTCGAATATCAACAAGCATGACAATGAAGAACATCCCACACCTTAATTCACCCACTCTTTCGAGCTAGATGGGTAGGATTGGTTTAAGGATTCACTCTCTTGAGCTAAACCCAGCTCAACCCAATACCTACAAATCATTAATCAATAATCTTAGTTCTAAAACTTCTTTCTCGAGCAAGCCAAGAACACAAAATTAGAACTGCATTTGCAACTACAATTCATAGATTAAACTGCAATTAATGATTAAACTCACTTCAAAAAAACATTTAAACTAGTAAGTAACAATACTCATCAACTAATTCAACCCATAATCATATGATCACACCCCAAGAATTGGGGTTTTAGCCAAACATCATTAAAAGGTAAAATTAATTACCGAATCGATTATCTATCAACTGGGTAAGAGTGATTTAGTCTTTACAATGCTTTAATTTGTAGAATAGTAGAAACTCACTTCCAAAATATCCAAATAGAATCTCTAAAATTCTTCAAAACTATGAAAAAACTACAGAGAAAAATGTTCTGAAACTAATTCAGTCTAAGTTAGCAGCATCCTAAAATAAATGCTAAAAATCTAATTTATAGTTGCCAAAAATAAGCCACGAAGGGAAATTTGGCGAAGTAAGTCGGGCTCTCCAAACCACTCGGCAAGTAGCCCTTTGACCTCTTCCATCGCCTTTTCGCTTTGGCATTCATCATCCTCGAGCTATGTAACTTTGGGCGATCTATCTTTGCTTCGCAGAACTATTCGGCGATTTGCCGACTGCTCCTTTTTGTCGCCGACTTGGTTTCTTCCCTCAAGATTGGCACACTGGAACCTTAGGCGGTCAAGCTAACCACTCGGCAATTCGTCAAGTGCTTTTGGCGATCACTAGGATTGCCTTTCTTCATTTCTTCATCTTGGTTTGTTCCTTTTTGCCTATTAGTGTCTGTGGTTTGTTCCTCAATCCATATGCCTGAAAATCAAGGATTTAACATCCGTTTACGGCACACATTTAACATTTTAGGACACTAAATCTATATAAATAAAACCCCAAATGAGTCCAAGTCTCGGACTCATCACTGATTTATGTGCAATATGTAGTTGTGGTGGTTCGATTATAATGAAAGGGTTCTCGTATTTCTAGCTAGTTTTGTCTTGTGTTTAGTGGGTTGCTTGTTGGGTTCTGGGTTGTTTGGTACTCACTCCTTGATTCTACACTTGTGTAAGTTCTGAGCTAGGATCTATGTGATTACCCTTCTTCTGTCTACGGATGAGGCCTTTTGTGGATACTTGGGAGGTAATTGCTTGTCATCCTACTGGGCCTCTTGTTACTTATTTATGCTCTTGTTTTATTTGAAAAACAAAGACATTGAGACTTGTATTTATCTTTAAAATTCTATTAGATTACATTAGTACATGTGACAACCAGGTTTTGGGGGTACTTGAGAATACTAAATTTTCCGCATTTCTATGATATTTATGGGTTCTAGGATGACTTGTTCTTGTGGAATTAGACGAGTGTCATCATGTCCATTTGTGGGTCGTGACAATATTGACATCAAATGACACTTTATTCGTGATTTGTTTCAAGATAAAGAGATAGTCGTTTATTATTGCAAGACTGAAGAACAAGTTGCTAATATTTTCACAAAGCCATTAAAATTGGAGTTGTTCATAAATTTGAAGAAGATGCTACGCATGATCACATTTGAAGATCTTGGTTTAAGGGAGGAAACTAAGAATAAGATTCCTTTGTAGTTTAGGAATTGCTTTTTTTAGTATTTATTTAATTGTGTTTAATTTGGATTTGTTAGTTAAGGAGGTTTTCTAGTCCTAGTTTAATTTAGTTTATTAGTATTATAAATAGGGGTGCCTTATTACATATTTTCAATATAGAGAGATACAATATAGAAAGATACAAAATATAGAGAGGTACAATATAGAGAATGAAACAAACCGAATTCTCAATACAGATACATAAACATTATATATTTATTGTACTTCAAATGCTTATGTACGTCTTAAGTTAAATTTTATTTGAATTAGCTTATAAATTTTAGAAGTACATCATTCACTACATAAATACTTGTGTAAGGCAAAGCTTCTTTGGACTTATTGGACTTTTGGAAATGTGTAATGTTAAATTGTTTTAGAGGCTAACTTCACATATGATTCAAGTGTTTTGTTATGGTCGTACTATAGTGAAAAAGTTAGAATTGGTACTTAAAATCAACAATGGTGAAATTGTTTGTCAACACAAATGACACCTAAAGGTCCTTCAATGCCCTCTAAAGTGTCTGCAAAGTAAAAAAAAAAGTATTATAAATTTAAATATTAATTTAACTAAAGGAACTTATTATTGATTTCTTAACTACACAAGTAGATTTTCTTAAGAAAATCACATTTGGGATACATTGTTGCGATGAACAACAACAATTATTTCATGAATTCATTTTTTTGTCTCGTCTACAACATTGACAAAGATTGAATTATCTTTAATATTTTAGGGCATAGAAAGGTTTTTACTCTTAAATACTTGCATATCATGAATTTTGAGAGTTACTGTAACACTTCAAAAATTGAAAAGTCGAGTTGAAAAGAAAGTGGTAAAGTTTTACTTAAGCATTAATCTACGAGTCCTACCTACGGATTGTAGGAAGTCCTATGGGCCTTAGGAAGTCTTACGGGCCGTAGAAAGGAAGTCGTAGACCTAGAGATTAATTCTTAAAATGTCACAATCCGAGGTAGCCCTTAGGCGTAACATGGAGTATAAGACCCATAGAGGCCCCATACAAGCCACTTAGCTTTCATCATACAAAATAATAGAATAAAACAGATTAAGAGAAATATTTTGAAATCTAAAACTTTTATTAAAGTAAAAAGGAAGTCTAAACATCGTCTCAAAGCCATCTAGTGCATAAGAATGAATCTAGGCATAACCTGTACATCATGTTCCAAAACTAAAAGTAAGGAAAGACTGAAAACAATAAATGTTCGGTCCTCGAAGTATGAGGACTCACCAAAGCTCGGACTCTCAAAGAACTCTAGTTACGAAACTGGGAACCCAGACTGTCAGACCCTACATTAGGGGAAATGTAGGCAAGAGTATGCATTAGTAAAACATGTACCAATTATGATATTCAAACATAAAAACATATAAAGTCATGCTAGAAAGGGGAATTCTCATAAGCATACAATGGTCAAACTAAAACATGAATCTTGAATGTTAGAAAGCATAAGTCGTAAAACATGATCAATGAAAGTGAACGTCATTATAAACATGTATGAGATGCTTCCTTGAAGCAACATTGGTTCATCTTAACTTGCTCGTGGAAAGTAGACTTAACCGACATGTAAGACTATGTGAGCTATGAACATGGAATCCGGTGTCTCCCACACCGAAAAGGGTTGTCCTACTTGCCAAGGTAAGGACCATAAACTTCTAGCTTAGATGGATCCACTAGTGATTGTCTATCTAGACAATTCTATGTTGGCACATAGTTTAAGGGATACGAATAATTGCCACTTGTCATCTCGTTACTAAGCTTAACTTCCACGGAATAGTTCTTAATCATATTCATCTTAGCTCTTAAAGGAACATGGGTAATCGTGTCTTGTCCTTACATCATGTGACATGGGTAATCTCCTCTTGTCTTTCAATTAGATAGCATCTGTAATCGCCTCTTGCCTCAACATTAGAATAGCTCCTTAACATTGGTTCATTTTAAGTGAGAAGGCCTTTTAACCATAAGAACCCTTATTATGTGAGAAAACCTTTCACAATCATGCTTTCATGTGCAAAACATGGGAATTACATGGGTTCATGGGGGATCATTAGAAAAACATGATATTAACTCAATTCATGCATAAAAGATCATAGATCAATCAATTAAATCAATAATTAAGAGAACTCATAACATAGAATAAAAACCCTAACTCAATTGGGTATTTCTAACTTTGAAAATTGGAAAAGTTGGAAAGTCCATGGAGGGAAAGGCTCCATGGATAAAAACCATCATACCTCAATGTCAATTGTTTAAATTCAATGGTGAAATTGAAGACTTGACTTGAAATCCTAGGTTGGACCCTTTTTCTTCAAGCTTTCTAGAGAGAAATATTTGAGAGGAATACATGTTCTTCATTTTAGTAATTGTTGAGAGAATGACTTGAATGGGTTGATTTTGGGGTTAAAAAAATCTTATATAGGGGTTCTAGGTAAGGATAAAATGACACGGTATCAAGATAAAATAATTAGGAAAGGACCCAAAAGACACTGACTTACAGCTGACACGACCACCCCACAGCAGCCTACACGTCTTGTGTAAGGGACTAGGGCCCGTTGTGGCCACCGTGGTCCTTGGACAGTGGCCCCTGAAGGCTTTCCATCCTCCACGATCACCTTCACGCCTCGTGAGGCCTACTATGAGTGCCAAAGGGGTCGTGGGTGGGGAACCGTCCTGGACAACTTCTGGAATTTCATCACGGACACCACTAAAGAGCGTGAAGCTCAACAAGGGCCGTCAACTCTCTTCGTGGAAGGGGGACCTGCGAGATAGGTCCTGGGCACCTTCACGAGCCATCCAACAGACTGTGGTCCTCTTCCCGGCCCGTCTAGGGCTCCGTGAGAAGTTCCATGGTACACATTTGGGCTTATGAGTTGCCCACTTGACCCTTCCTAGTCCTTCTTGAATTCCAAGTATCATATTATCTCCCCCTTGGGATCATTCGTACTCGAATGAGATTCAACTTATCACAAGAAAGATAGGAATTCTACCTAACGACCCAGCATGCATGAAATCATATAAATGCACATATCCTACAATAAAACATCAACTCCAAGCTAAAACATGTTCAAAACATCATATCATGAAGTCTATATGCAACTCATACACAAATGAACATAAACATGTAGAAATCAATCAAGTTGACTCATTTTCTCAAAACTTAAGCTTTTCATGAACATGCATAAATGAGGAAATCATAGGAATCATTTAAGACACATGAAACCGAAAGAGTAATCCATGAGGAACTCAATACCTCAAGCTAGAGTAGGGGTTGAAGGAAATAGATGAGGATAATGGGACATCATATCAGCCTCGGACTCCTAAGTAGCACCCTCAACAAACTTATTCCTCCACAGAACTTCTACTGAAGCAACTTCCTTATTCAACTTCTTGACGTGCCGGTCTAAAATCTCAACTAGAACCTCTTCATAAGAAAGATTCTCCTTAACTTCCAAATCTTCTAAAAGAATTATTGATGCCGGATCACCAACACATTTCTTCAGTAAGGAGACATGGAAAACTGGATGTACCGATGTCAATTCATTAGACAAATCAAGTTCATAAGCAACCTTGCCAATTCGCTTCAAAATCTGATATGGGCCCACATATCAGGGACTAAGCTTCCCTTTCTTGCCAAACATCATTACACCCTTCATGGGTGAAATTTTCAAATAAACCCAATCATTCACATTAAACTCAAGATATCTTCTTCTAATATCTTCATATGACTTTTGCCGACTTTGAGCCGTTTTCAACCTTTCTCTAATAAGTCAAACTTTCTCCATAGAATTGTGTACCAATTCTAGGCCTTTCAAGGCAACTTCGCTCACTTCAAACAAACCTATAGGAGATCTACACCTCCTACCATACAATGCCTCAAATGGAGCCAAACCAATACTTGATTGATAACTATTGTTATATGCAAACTCAATCAAAGGCAAGTGATCATCCCAATTACCTTTGAAATCAATCATACAAGCTCTCAACATATCTTCCAAAGTTTGGATAGTACGTTCCGCTTAACCATCAGTTTGAGAGAACCCATAACATAGAAGAAAAACCCTAACTCAATTAGGGATTTCTAACTTTGAAAATTGGAGAAGTTGGGAACTCCGTGGAGGAAACTGCTCCATGGATGAAAACCATCATACCTCAATGCTAATTTCTTAACTTCAATGGTGGAATTGAATACTTGACTTGAAAGCTAAGGGACCACGGCCCGTTAAGGCCACCGTGGTCTTTGGGCAGTGGCCCCTGAAGGCTAGCCATCCTCCACGATCACTTTCATTCCTCGTGAGGCCTACCATGGGCCGTCAAAGGGGTCATGGGAGGGGAGCCCTCTCGGACAGCTTCTGGAATTTCTTCATGGACACCCCTATGGGGAGTAAAGCTCACCACGGACCGTCAAATCCCTTCTTGGGAGGGAGACCAGCGAGGGAGTTCCTGGGCACCTTCACGAGCCCTCCAATGGATCGTGATCCTCTTCACGGCCTGCCTGGGGATCTGCGTGGAGTCCATGGTCTATCTTTGGGCTTGTGGGTTATCCACTTGACCGTTCCTAGTCCTTCTTGAATCCGAGGTGTCACATAAAATCTTAAGTTTCTAAAGTTTGACCTACAAGTATTTAGGGCGAGTCGTAGGATTGTTTCGTAGAAGTGATCTAAACTTAATGAAATTTTGGAATTGAACTTGTGATCTACGAATGGGGTCCATGGATCGTAGACTGGACGACGGACCGTAGAAAGATCTTGTGAAAATTTGAATGAATTTTGAGATTCTAAAGTAGGTTCTACGGTTGACCAGTATGGGCCGTAAAAAGTTCTACAGACCATAGCCCATTGGTCAAACCCATTTTATTGTTCGATGGTTATTTTTGAAGGGTGTTTAGGTCTTTTCCTTTACAAATAATGACTATAATATGTTATTTTGATCCTTATTCTATGTGATATAACTACCTTTCTATTCCTAAAACTACCCCAACTTTTGCATTCTCTCAAAACCCCAAATCTCATGCACATTCATCTTCTCCAATTCTCTTTTAAGTTTAAGAAGAAATCTATGTTTCAAGCTTAAAGTATCATTTTTCTCCATTTCTTTTGGGTTTTGTTTATCAAGGTATGTGGGAATTCATAAATGGGTTCCATTCACCCATTGAGTCCCAAAAGATCTTGATTCTCCAAAATCATTTTTTACCTAAATTGCTTAGTCATGTGATCTCCATGGGTCTTACTTGTTATTAATTTAATTGTTCAATTTAAATCTTCATATGCATGTTTTGATTAAACTACATGATTTCCAACGGATTTCTATAAGACCCGTGCATTATTCATGATTTTAAGATATGAATTATGAAGCTATAAATTTATAAAAAAAAAAAAGATAAGAACTTATAAATGATGATTTATGAGAGTTTATGCCTGATTTATGAAGAGATGTTTTATGATCCAAAGGTTGCTTTAAAATAAGCATAAAAAGTTTTGTGAAAGGCTTTCTCACATAATAAGAAATCATGTTTTTGGTGAAAGGTTTTCTCACACATATATGATTCATGATTCATGATTTACGGAGCTACTATATGATAATTTAAGCTTGGATTAGTAACTTAATTGTGTTGTTCTATGTATGATGATATGTTTATGAATATGATTGTTTCGTTGGGATTTTACTTAGCACCAAGAGAACTTGAGGTGGAGGCTCAAATAGGGTAATCTCTAGTAGCAACCTCTAATTCCAAATTACATGCTCCCGTAGGATTTTCTTAAATGACATAACTAGTGGATCCACATATAGCAAATGAATGAGTGATAGAGAGTTCTACTTTTGCAAGTAGACTCTCCCTTCTCGGTGTGGGAGTTACATCAGGTTCAATGTTATAGCTCGCATGGTCTATTGTCGATTAAAGCTAATATCCCACAAAACAAAATAAAGTTACTTCAAAGGTTTTTTTTATCAGGCTTTCAAGATGACTTTAAGATGCATTGACCACGTTCATGATTTATGATTCTACCTTAAAAGTTTTACTATATTTTAGCTTAGTCATGCATATCATGTTTTCCTTCATGTCCTCTTATGAGAATGTTTTTCATTATTATGCATATCCCTCATACATGGTAAATTCCATGTACTAATGGATACTTGTGCCTACAATGTCTCATAATGTAGGGTGTGATGCTTCCTCTCTTCCGCTTGTGGCTAGAAATGGATTGTTACTATGGCTTGATTCGGCGAGTCCTCATACTTCGAGGGAAAGGCCATGGAAACTTTAATTGTTGGTGTCATTTACTCTTGAGACTTGTATATGGTGTATGAGTTACGTCCCAACCATTCTTTTGATGTATTAAATTGGCTTGTCAAGGTTATGAGTAGACTTTCGCTTTTAAGTCATACTCTTTCATGATATGAGACTTCTTACTTTAATTTTTGTATTTTATATTATGTTGTGTTGTACGTATGTCAAGTGACTTTTGTAGGGTCTCTTGAGGTCTTATACATTATGTCATGTCTAGGGTGTACTTTGGATTCGTGATTCGTGACAATCACACATATTATTATTTTTTTTAAATCACATGCCACAAAGATACTATAGACTGGTACTATATCATTTGGACATAATAATAACTACATGAGATGTACAGAAGATGATTTAGGATACAAGGCGAATCATAGGTGCAAGCTAAATTGGAAATCATAGATTAAAGTTTCAAATAAAGTTACACAAGATTCAATTTTAAACGCGTACAACATCTAAGATTCTTTTAAACCAAATATCTGAGCTCGAACTCCTTTATTCTAAATTAATTAAGCTTGTACAAACAAATAAAAGGCCAAACCAAAATTGGCTTAGCCCAAAAACAATGCTAAAACAAAAAACCCAACCCACTTAGTGAGGCTATTGGCTTCTATAACATGTTTCCTAAAAGGTAGGGTTTTCAATTTGAGCTCCCTATCTTTCTCACCATGTCGCCGCTCGGAGTGGAATCCAACCTTCCTCTTCCACTCGCTTTAGGTCATGATGTCACGACCCAGACTGTTGTGAGTGGCACCCACACTAACCCTCCGGTAGGAGAACCATTACTACTAACCAACTAATCCCAAAACTAAACAACTCAACCAAAAACTAAGGCATTTAAAGATACGGAAGCATGTTTAAATGCTGAATTAAAGTAGAGTTCCCATAAACTCCAAAATATCTAACAATGACTAACAAACATTGCAGAAATATTCCCTAAAATTTGAAAGTCAATGTACCAAAACTCTAACAAGAAACCATAAGTCTACGGAAAATGGGTATAACCCAATTAAACATACGAATATTTAAAGAACTAATCTAAGTCCAAATAAGATGGATTGAGCAAAAGGAGAACTCATGGTAGCCTAGAAGAACTTGTTCACCCTTTAATTCGAATCGATCACTGGTCTTCTAAATGAGGTCTGTCAGTAGCCGCCTGAAGATGTTGTGTACTCAATAAAGAAAGAGCAAGTGCAGTATCAATACACAACCACAGTGTACTGGTAGGATCACGCAGCTCTTCCAATAAGTGAAACATATACAAGTAACTACAACATAATAAAACAGGCATATACCGAACATACACAATATTAGTCATCAACGAACAATTCAACATTCTCAATAATGCATTTATATGACAAGTCAATGGTCCTCTCATGGAACCCACACCCTAACTGTTAGTGTACTGGAACATGGTACCCGATCCAAGTTAGTGTGCCGGACGTGACACTCGATCCCATATATACGCCGGAATGTGGTACCCGACCCAGTTAGTGTGTTGGAATGTAACACCGATCCATTCAACAAGCCACTAATGACAATGTACATTCTCATAATCATAATATCAAGTGTTGATTCATGACATATAATCATTTGATTATACTTATTCGCATTTGGTGATCAATAGTGCAACATTCACATATATACATGCATTAAAATGAAGAAATTACTAACATACATCACACCAACATGAAATCACAACGATCACCTACCTCGAACAAAGTTTGAACCCTCCTAAAATACTTGATTCTTCCCTTTCCAGATTATTTCCGCTTGTTCTTGGTCTACGAACAAACAATATAACGCGAGGATCAATAAAAGAAGCCTAATTACTCATATTACAATCAAAATCATCAACCCTAGGCCAAACCCATGATCCTAATATGCATCTAGGGGTTTTTCCCACCATCCAAATAAGTTACAAAACCCTCCACCACCAATAATTACCCATGAATTTACATTCTACGGATCGAAAAATGGATTCGGGGAGTAAAAACCTTACCTTTAGCTTCAAGAATGGTGAAAATCTGTCAAGAAGTCTCCTTGGTTCGTCTCCTAACTCTTAAGAACGATGTTTGCAGAATAATGACGTTTTTGGGGTTTATTTCTAACTTAATTTGCGACTGACCCGCTATGGCAGCCACCATCCCGCCACAGTGGCCCCACCCTAGCGGGTTGCACGGAAATAGAGAGTTGATTTAAGAGTTTCAAACTCCCATTTCACAACACACCTTCAACCCATGACACTCAGAAACTACCCGTTCACGCTAAGATCAGTTTCAGGAGTTCTACTCACCCGAGTTCAATTCCGTAAAGTCGTACAGGTTCCTTAACGTCTTAGCTATCTACTCATGAAATCAAATTCCTTATTAAATCTCCCAATCATTACCAGATCTCCCTAGACTCATATGACTCCAATTTCGTCCAAAACTGTACTAGGTTAGGAAATCTCAAATTACTACCAAAAAGTTTTCCGGGCCAAAAATTTTCTCCAATGGCTTTTCTATAATGACGGTAACAGGTCGTTACACATGAATACCTTTCTCTTGTTTGCCATGTTTTCTTCTCAGCTTGCAGAGGTAGATTTTCACTTTATTCTTTTCCCTTTCCTCCATTTTCTAATTCTCCTTATCTGCTTGTAGAGACGTCATCAGGTGGATCAGTGGTTACCTGGAGTGGTTTTAACAAAGGTGCCTCGTCTTGTGGTTGGATCACAACTCTCAGTACGTCTCCAACCTTTCCCTCTTACTTCCTTTGCCCTTTTTTTCCCTCTGACTCTCTAATTCCAAATTCCAACTGAAGTAGCAGTGGAGTAACATTTAAGATATAAAAAGTTGATTTTTCCTAATAAGTTAGTTTATTTCTCTTCTATATGATTGAGAAAATTTTCAATTATTTTCTCACTTAGATTTTCAATGATTTAGTATAAGGCTCATTTAACTATCGTAAACACTGTGGGCAAAGCAAGTAGCAGTTGGATTCATTGTTGTCGAATAAAGAAAAAACAAATGACATTTGGAGGAAAGCTAAGGAGTTATTAGTTATGGTTTTAAGAAAATTTATTTCAAAGATATTTTTACTAAAATTATGTTCATATCAAGGTTAACTTTCAAACATTATTTACTGAGATTGTAGTCCTGGCAACACTAAACCTTAGACATATAGTAATTATTTATCAAATATATAATTACTTGTCAAGTCAACATTCATTAATTTTTACTAGATATGTGACCTTGCCAAAGCCTGAAGCTTAGACATATAATAGCTTCATATCCAGCGTGAAATTTAGACATATCTATGACATATAAAATAAAAAAATGATTTGTATAAATAAGATTTTTTTGATGTTATATCTTAAGTTGGCTTCATAAAGAAAAATCTTTAAAAATGATCTCCACGCTAAAAAATAAAAACATGCTTTCAATGATTGTTAAGCAATCTTATGGTAATTTGTCAGGACTTCAAGTAAAATTTTAATAATCCTCATGATTTATTAATTAAATACTGGCAAGAATTTGCTTTAACATTAAGTTATGTTGATTTTTCAAGATTTTCAGTAAATACTTGGAGGGTCACATAATTTTTTCAAATCTTTACTATGATTCTTCAAGATTTTCAGTATATGCTTGGAGGGTCACACTAGTTTTTTCAAATATTTACTATTGAAATCTTGATAATCCAGATCATAATAATCACAATAATATATAATGTTAAAAAAATCAGTAATATATTTTATTTTAAAATTGATCCATAATTTTTTGTATATATATATATACTAGTATACGTACCCGCGCATTGCGCGATTCATTGATAAACATAATCATAACTATACGTTTATTGAGTAATTTCAAAAGTTTATTTATTAAAAAATGATATTACAAAGTTTATATGAGAGAACATTATCATGTTTAACACATCAACACCAACATGAACATGTGTTTAATAAAATACTTTATGAAAATCAATAAATATAAGCTTAGTTCATTATCAAAACTTATTTATAATAATTTTTAAAATTATGTTATTTATTTGTTTTTAAAATTAATCAAAATCATAAATGTGCGCACACTGTAACGACCGGGTTCCGTCGTTATAGAAAAGTCAACGGGGAAAAATTTTGGGGCAGAAAACTTTTTCGTAGTAACTTGAGATTTTCCAACCTAGTCCAGATTTGGACGAAATCAGAGTCATTAACTTCTAGGGAAATATGGTAGCAATTAGGTGATCTAATTAAGAATTTGATCACATGAGTAGATAGGTAAGTTGTTAAGGAACTCATATGACTTTAAGAAATTGAAATCGGGCGAGTAGAACTCCCAGAATTGATCTTAGCATGAACGGGTAGTTTATGAGTGTCATTGGTTAAAGTAGTGTTGCGAAATGGGGTCTTGGAATTATTAATTTTGCTCACTGGTTCCGTACAAGCCGCTGAGGCAGGATTTCTACCGTCAGGGCGGAACCGCTGTAGCGGGGTGGGTACCACCGTGGCGAGGCAGGACGAGACTTAAAGTCGGAAATAAACCCCCAAAATCATTTTATTCTGCAATTTTCTAACTTGAGAGCTAAGGAACGAACCCAGGGGTTTTCTTGAAAGTTTTCCACTATTCTTGAGGCTAAAGGTAAGATTTTAACTCCCCGAATCCATTTTTGGAACTGTAGAACATAATCTAATGGGTAATTATCGATGGGGAAGAGTTTTAATCTGAGAATTATGGTGGAAAAACCCTAATTTGGGTATTGGGATCATGAGTTGATCTAGGGTTGATGGGATTGTTAGTAATCCAGGTATTTAGTGATTTTTTATTGATCTCCGTATTATTATGATTGTTTATAGACCAAGAACAAGCGGAACGAATCTGGAAAGGGAAGAATCAAGTTTCTTAGGGATTTCAAGCTTGTTTCGAGGTAGGTGATGGTTGTGATTCTATAATTGTGTGATGTATGTTTGTTCTTGTTTCATTATGATACATGTTTATATGTGAATGTTGCATTATTAATCACATTAATTGTAAATGAAGAAATATGAATGGTGAATGCCATGAATCATGAATTGATTATATGATTATAAGAATGTACTTTGTGATTGTTATTGGGGCTTGTTGAATGGATCGGGTGTTGCGTTCCGACACACTAACTTGGATCGGTTGCCAAGTTATGGCATAATTATAGGATCGGTTGCCACGTTCCAGCATAATCATTGGATCGGGTACCACGTTCCAGTATGCTAACAGTTTGGGTTTGGGTTCCATGAGAGGACAATGATGTGATATAATTGTGTATCTTAAGAAATGTAAAATTGTACCTTGTTCATAAATGTTGATAATTTGGTATATGTTAGGTACGTGCTTGTGATAATATTATTGTAATGGATTATGTATGTTGCACTTAGTTG
Source organism: Solanum acaule (assembly GCA_036250505.1). Classification (NCBI taxonomy): domain Eukaryota; kingdom Viridiplantae; phylum Streptophyta; class Magnoliopsida; order Solanales; family Solanaceae; genus Solanum; species Solanum acaule. Next base: position 2,572 of record JAJOOR010021485.1, on the reverse strand, counting down.
GATAGTCCGTGATCCTACCAGTACATTGTGGTTGTGTACTGATACTGCACTAGCTTTTTCTTTGTTGAGTATAGGGCATCTTCAAGCGGCTATTGACAGACCTCATTTAGAAGATCAGTGATCGTCGATCGAATTCAAGGGTGAGCCAGTTCTTTCAGGCTGCCATGAGTTCTCTTTCTTTGTATGTCCACATTTCGGACTTGGACTTTCTAGTTAGTTATTAGTTCATTAGTTTGGGTTGTATTCCTTCTTGTTTAGACTTGTTGAACTTTAGATGTTTTGGTACATTGACTTTCAGGTTCTAGGCATTACTTCCATAATGTTAGTTTGTTGTTAGACTTTTGTTTGGAGTTTATGGGAACTCTAATTGTTTCCTTAGCATTTAACTTACTTTCGTAACTTAAATGCTTTAGTATTTTGATTTAGTTGGTTAGCTAATTAGCATAAATGGTTCTCCCACCGAGGGTTTAGTGTGGGTTCCAATCACGGCGGTCTGGGTCGTGACAAATTTGGTATCATAGCCTAGGTTCGTTGATCTTGATGTATCAAAATGAGTCTAGTAGAGTCTTGCTGAACGGTACAGAGACATTTGTACTTTTCTTCGAGAAGCTATAGAGCTTTAGGAAATCTCTCTATTTTCTCTTGTCTCCTTTTGTGCTATAACTTGATTCCAATTGGTATCTTGCGATTCAAATTGATATCTAACCTCCTTCACTCTTCTGTCCGCAGATGGTTAACACTAGATTAAACGGTATCAGGCCCGTAGCTCCCGTCAATTCTCCAGCTGAGGAATTTGCAGCGAGAGGTCGCGGTCGAGGCAGGGGTAAAGGAAGAGCTAGTGATAGAGGCCAAGGAAGGGCAGCACCTACTAGGGATGGAGCACTGGTTGGAGATGCTCCCAGAAATGAGGCCCCTCTTGTGCATCATGAAGTGATAAAGGAAAATGTTGAGGTTGAAAATGTTGAGGAGGTTGGACAAAAGAAAGAGGTACAGGCTGAAACTACAAGTATTCCTCCTTTGGACCCAATGTTAGCTCAGCAGATCATGTTATTCTTGAAAGGGTTGGTTGGTCCTGGAGTGCTTCCCTTTGTTCAAGTAACTCAAGCTCCTACTAATCCCCCTGTAGCTATCACTGCGCCTAAGGTGGGTGGGACTGGGGGTAACGATGCTTTCTTCCGTCCTTTGTTGGGTTCTGTTATGACTGATAATGAGCATGAGATGTTGACTTCGTTTTTTAAGATAAAGCATCATGTATTTCTTGGTTCTAAGAGTGAGGATGCTTCTGAGTTTATCTTAGACTGCTATGAGAAGCTTCATAAGTTGGGAATTGTCCATCAGCATGGGGTTAAGTTTGTGACTTTTCAACTTTAAGGTGAGGCTAAGCAGTGGTAGAGAGCTTATGTGGAGTGCAGATCTTCAACTTTACCCCCACTTACTTGGACCCAAAATCATACTCTATTTTTAGAGAAATATGTGCCTAGAACTTTGAGAGATCGCAAGAAGGATGAGTTCATGGCTTTGGAGCAATATGTCTATGGCTGCTTATGATGCCAAGTTCCATGCTTTGTCTAGATTTGCTACTCAATTGGTGACTAATGAGGAGGAGAGGATCCATTTATTTATTAAGGGACTAAACTATTAGTTGCATGTATTATTTGTTCATATGACCTCTGAAGGGAGGAGCTTTAATGAGGCAACTGACTTTGTTAAGAAAGTGGAGGGGGTAAGGCGAGACCCTCAGGCTAAGGCATTAGCAAAAAGGTCCAAGAACTAGGGTAACTTTCAAAGTTCTTATTCTAAAGGGTCAAGGAGGCCAACACTTCCAGCCAGGCCTATTCAGTCCGTTATGCCCGCCTCTACGGATAAATCACTAGTATTATATTGGAAAATGTCAGGAATAAAACTAGCCCCGAAAAGTAAAATATTTACAGCTAGATGTAAAAACTTATATGTTTTAACAAGAAAACATAAAATAACAGCAAAAAATAAGATAAATAAAATAAAAATAGAAGATCCTTTTGAAAGAATAGTCACAGTCATAGATAATAATGACTATAGTTATAATGAGTTTGACATGAAAGAAGATTTAGAAATAGTAAAAGAAAGATTAAGCACATCAAAAAAATAAACACAAACTATGAAATACCACAAATATCATCAAAAATAAGTACATTAAGAAGAATAGACAAAACTCCACAAAAATCAATGGAAGAAGAAATAAAACCACAATATTACTACATAACGGGAGTAATGAAACAACAAAAATATTTAATATTAATAAATACAGGACAAGAAGAAAACTATATTACAAGAGAATTAGTAACGGAAGATGAAATAATAACCAATGAACAATTATGCCCCGAACTACCAAAATCATTAATGTATACCGAAGAAACTACGAAAAAAGAAATAATTATTGGAGGAGTACCAATAGTAATAAAATTTAAAATATATCAAGGAGATGAAAACATCACTTTAGGAATAAAATGGCTAGAACAAGTAAAATCATATAATCTAGAAGACAAACAGTTAACAATAAATTATGAAAATAAAAGAGTAATAATAAAAAGAA
>JAJOOR010021484.1:0-16731 GCA_036250505.1 Solanum acaule | reverse complement strand
AAACCATTTACCAGAATGATAAATGATTTAACTGCAAAATTATTGGTTTCAAAAAATAATCAAGTTAGTTTTATAAAACAAGAGATCAACAGTATTGAAGTTGATAGTATTCTACAAAATCCTAAATTACAGGAAAACATTGCTATTTTAAAAAAACAGTTCTCTATTGATATTTGCGGAGATCATCCTAATGCTTTCTGGAGCAGAAAAAAGCATGTGGTAAGCCTTCCCTATGAGGATAACTTTATTGAGGATGATATCCCTACTAAAGCAAGACCTTGCCAGATGAATGCTGATTATCTGGAGCTGTGTAAAAAGGAAATTGACTCCTTACTTCAGAAAGGTCTCATAAAACATTCTAAGTCTCCATGGTCTTGTACGGCGTTCTATGTTAATAAACATGCAGAACAAGAAAGAGGAGCACCCAGATTAGTCATCAATTATAAACCGCTTAATAAAGCACTTAAGTGGGTCATGTATCCTATTCCTAATAAGAAGGATTTATTAGATAGAGTTTATGATGCTATTATATTTTCTAAATTTGATTTAAAATCAGGTTATTGGCAGATTCAGATAACTGAGTCAAACAGGTTCAAAACCGCTTTTAATGTCCCCATGGGTCAATATAAATGGAACGTTATGCCTTTTGGATTGAAAAATGCTCCATCCGAATTTCAAAAAATTATGAATGATATTTTCTTACCCTATACTAATTTCATAATTGTTTATATAGATGATATCCTAGTATTCTCGAAAAATGTAGAAACTCATTTTAAACATTTAGAGATATTTAAGAAAATTATTATTCAAAAGGATTTGGTTATATCTCAACCCAAGATGCCTTTCTTTCAGACAAATGTCAGATTTTTGGGACATAATATTGAAAGAGGAAATATCAGTCCTATTCGTAGAAGTATAGAATTTTCTTCTAAATTTCCTGATATTATTACTGATAAAACTCAATTGCAGAGATTTCTTGGTAGTCTCAATTATGTTGCTCCTTTTATAAAGGATTTAGCTAAAGATATAGCTATTATTTATGATACTCTAAAGAGTAATCCTAAAGCTTGGTCAAATGAACATACTGAACCAGTTAAAAGGATTAACGAAAAGGTTAAAAACCTCCCTTTGGTTATAAAACTTATAGATGTGACAATATAAAAATTGATAAAGACAATATAGCTAGACCTATTCGTAGAGCTAGTTCTGATTTAGATGTCACGCCCCGAGCCTACACCCTAGGCGGGATCGGCACTCGGAGACCATTGCTGGCCCCAAGCGAACCCTTGGCCTGGCTTTCTTAACTCAGCGGAAACCTAACTCCACAGAATAACTCAATGCAAAGAAAGGTTATAAAACAACCAACTGATAAAATCTGGCCAAAAAGGCAACTCGAGTCTCAAAATAGAATATTATATATATGTACATAGATGAGAGACTCAAAACTAACTGATTGACTGTCTATGAAGCCTCTATAATACTAAAATGGATGTTGGGACAGACCCCGCAACATCCTAATAAAACAAAACTAAGAGAGCAAAACAACCGAGTCCTCCGGAAAGCAAGGAGGCTCACCACTGACTCTGGAGTGCTCAACTGGATCAACGGCGTGCCGGAAGCTGATCCTGGGTACCTGCGTCTGCATCATAAAAAGATGCAGGCCAACTGGCATCAGTACATGGAATGTACGAGTATGCAAGCTGGACTGCTAAACAACAACTTAAGCTTGAAAGGAGTACAAGAGAACACTTACCTTGGCTCTGTTCAACTCATGAATAACCGAACTCAATATAAAGTAATAAGACACATGTAATATATATAAAGCTTGTAAAACTATTTAAAACATGACGTAAAAATCATCTTTATAATATCATAAAAATACCATGCTTCCTGTCGAAGTCTACTTGTGCAATACATGAATGAAGTCCCACACCCCCATCCATACTAAGCAGAACCCCTCGAGGAACCATGCAATTTCTACTGTGGGAGTTTCTCTAACCGACAATCACCACTATGAATCTAAGTGGTGACACAACATTTTGTCCACGCTGCCAGAACTGTCCTATACTTTGCCGTCATATAGAACGTTATTGCTTAGTAGATCCACTAGCTTAACTTTCGTGATCATCTAAAAAGTATGATCCGAAAAATCTCATGTTTGGCTACATGGTTCCTATGGAGAGTTGAGTTAATATGAACTCGTGTCTCCAATTCGATGCTCAAGACTACTCCCAAAAATATACTTTAACTCATAAGTGTTTTAAACACATCTTCCTTTAATTTGAAACAATTGCTCAAACTACCCTCTTAAAAGAGGTAATTGCTCTTGAAAACTCTTTCTAAAAAGAACATATCAAAACCATATTTTTAATATGATCATTGATGACATCGGGAAGTCACACTGCATAAACATTGATGGTATATCTCGAGACCATACTGTTTAGACATTGATGACATACTCGATTGTCATACTAATCATGTTTTAAAAACTCTTTCGCAAAACTCATCTTTTTCTTAAAAGAGATAGTACTCAAAACTTCTCAAAACTCTTTTGAAAATCTTAGTTTCCTCTCATCTTAAATGTGAAAACATTTATAAACTCCTTTGGGAATACTTAGTTCCCTAATAGCTTTTGAGAAATGAACTCGACGTTATACTATTGACTTAACTTGAAACTTGAGACTCTTTACTTAGCTTGAAACTCTATACTCTTTACTCGACTTAAAACTTGAACCTTAAAATGAAGTTAAAACGTTTAACAACGACTCTTGAAAAGCTTTAAAGACTTGCTTGGACTTACTTATTAACTTTGCTTGACTTGACTCTAACTTCACTTTAACTTGATCCTAACTCGCCTTGAATTGGATTATGGATTCAAGGTATATGATCACATGTTTATGAATGAGTTCTTGACATTTAGCCGTGCCTTGGAGTGTCGAAAACAACTATGAAACATAGGTACATTACCAAGGAACATGCATGAGAAAGTGGGGAATGAAAGGGAAAACTTGGCTTCCTTGGAGCTCTGCAAGGCGCGGAGCGCCAGCCCTCAAAGCTCAGAAGGCCAGCTGAGGCGCTCTGCAAGGCGCGGCGCCCCAAGGGGAGAAGTTCAGAACACTTCTTGGGGCGCTCTGCAAGGGGCGCGACGCGCCACCCCTTTTTCCCGAAAACTCGACTTTTCTCCTTCTTTTCTCCAACTCTAAACCTTCTAAACTTCAAAGTTTCCAGCCCCAAACACTTAGAATCATCAACCCCTCAACATACAATAGATTTCAACTTAAAAACACAACCGGAAACATGTCCCAAAATCAACAAGGGACTTCAACAACACAATCAACAACATCAACAACTCAACCAATAACTTCAACAACACAACCAACCTTTTCTCAATAATAAAACGAGTTTGGCGTGTGGGGGAAAGAACCAACCCAACACTATGAACTCACATACCTGAATAGGGATCACCCCCAACTATATCCACGACGATCTTGACGAAAATCCTTGCTTCTTCTTTTCCTTCTCTTCTTCTTCTCTCTCAAAGCCCTAACCCTCACTCTCACTCTTTAAAATGGGAAAAACTGATCAAAAAATCAGTCTAACACACTAATATAACCAAAAGAATTGGTTAGTGAAAAGACCAAAATACCCTTAAAATTTCCGGACGGACTTCCCTGCCAACTGCCCAACTTCCAAAGGTCATAACTCACTCATACAAACTCAGAATCAAGCAAACTCGGTGGCGTTGGAAATATCATTCCACGAGCTTCGCAAACATAACTGGAACTACACCTGACTCATCCTGAACTAGGAGTTATGACTGCTCAAAGTTGACCAAAAACTCATTTTTTTTCCATACTTACCCAAATTTTCCAGATTTTGAATTCCTTCCAAAAATGATTAATTCCAATTCTAAGCCTCTTCATAGTTATTTCAAATTGTCGGATGTTACATTAGATATAACTGAATCCGAAATGAATTTTCTTGATGGAATAACTGGTTAAATTTTGTTTATAACGCCTGACAAAATTATTGATTTTAGTCCGGGTTCTCCGGCAAGAGCTCGTATCGCTAAGGATTTTGAGCGGAAAAAATGGAAGCTTTTTAGAAGATGGTTCTTTAAAAATTTTAATAAAGAAGAACTTTATGATTTTCAAGAAGAATTTTATAAAGATATTATTGAATCAAGAATAAATCGTCTAGTTTCATTTGTTCCTTGGTTTATGTGCAAACATGTTCATAACTATATTTCTATGCTTGAAAGAGACTTTACTCTAAGTAATGGAGAAATTACTAAATCAGTTTTCCCTCTGCAACAGTCTTTTCAAATTAATAAAAATGATAAGATTGTCAACTTTAATGCTTTTTCGAAATTATTTGAAAATGACACTGCTTTAATAACTGCACAGCATGTTAATGCCATGATTAAGCAAACTAATTATGCCAATATTTATATGAGTATTTTGGGTGATCATGTCATTTCTTTACATGAGAAAGTTGATAAACTTATCTCTTTGTTACTACTAAGTTAAAAGGTAAAGAGAAAGTTTCTCATAGCAGCTTACTACCTCCGCCAGAAATTGAAGACTTCAAGATTAAGGACTATTCAGATCTTGAGAATTTCTTAGAAAAGAGATTCAAGGGTGGTGGGGTTCAGCCTATAAATGCTGAAAACTTTGATGAAGGAGAACCTAGCAATAAAAAGGAATTTTATGATAATCTTAATAAGATATCGGAAAGATATGCTAGGAAACCAGTCCGTTCTGCATGTTTATTAACATAGAACGCCGTACAAGACCATGGAGACTTAGAATGTCTTATGAGACCTTTCTGAAGTAAGGAGTCAATTTCCTTTTTACACAGCTCCAGATAATCAGCATTCATCTGGCAAGGTCTTGCTTTAGTAGGGATATCATCCTCAATAAAGTTATCCTCATAGGGAAGGCTTACCACATGCTTTTTTCTGCTCTAGAAAGCATTAGGATGATCTCCGCAAATATCAATAGAGAACTGGTTTTTTTAAAATAGCAATTTTTTCCTGTAATTTAGGATTTTGTAGAATACTATCAACTTCAATATTGTTGATCTCTTGTTTTATAAAACTAACTTGATTATATTTTAACAAGAAAGAAATAACTTTTGTTTCTTGTGAACTTTGACAGGGTAAAGCAAAACAATAAAAATCTTAAAATAAAATTATAAATGAGAATGTGAACAATAGTTTACACATAATTAAGACTGTGTAGCAATGTGAAGAGAAGTAAACTCAAATTAGTTAAATAGAACAAATCTTTAACTAGAAAAGATAAAATACATTTGTCAGTTTCCTTTTCTAGCTAACTACAATTTTAGCATCAAGACTATTCAAAATTTACCCAAGAAAAGGTCACATACATATTTAGTTAATTTTTAGTCAAAAGAATTTCATGAATCATTTTTTAGAATATTTATTTGTTGGCATTTTTGAGATATATAATGTGTATTACATCTACTTCATTTTGATGTTAGATGATTTTCGTCAAACGGTGTAATTTATGTAGAGTTTTTTATGTTTTTCTTTAACATTAGTATTAGTATGAAGGGAAAAGGGTTAAAAATACCCTTCAACTTTAGTTTATTAGTTGATTATACCCCTGCCATTAAAACGAAGTTAGTTTTGCCCCTGCTGTTACTAATTTCACCATATATACCCCTCATTTGACGGAAAATCCCAAATTAATTCAAATTAACCCGAATTTTAAAAAAAAAGACCCATTTCCCATTTTAAACCTAACGACCCGACCCCTCTATCTTTTAACCCGTATAACCCGTTCCATATACCCATCCATTTCTCATTCATCTCCATCAATTTCTTCTTCCCCAATCTCCTTAACCTTCTATACAATACTCATTTCTCTGAAAAACCGTCGTCATTTCATCACCAAAAAGGAAAAATCCTCCAAATTCACATCATCTTCATCTTCATCATGATCTTCTTCTTCTACTACTAATAATTCCTTTCCCTTAGCTGCATTTCGACCCCAAATCTTTCGCCCAATTTCGTAATCTCGCAGTCGTGTGGAGTTTTGATTTAGGATTTGGATCTAGCGAACTTGTGGTACTTCTCTTTCAGTTTCATCAGTTTATACGCGATTTGCGCATAGGTGAAGTTTCCGGTACGGAGGTCGTTGTTGATTGGGGATTGTAAAAGGGTTTTGAGTGTGATTTCGTCAGTTTCAGTGAAGACTCCTGTGATTTTCTTGCAGCTTTTGTGATTGTTTTGGTGATCGATGGCTTTGGATTTCCCGGTGATTTGGGAGAGTTTGTACGGTGGTTCACGGTGGAGGCGGATTTTTCCCGAGAGCGGAGATAGAACCCATTCCCTTTTACCCATTTCCATTTACCAATTCTCATTTAGTAACTTATTTTTGGAGTGTGAAGCTTAAGTATTATACTATAATTCATTTTGGTCTTTTAATCTGGAAATGCAATCCAACAATGAAAACAAACAAGCAAAGTTGCAAAGGAGATGCATACAACACTAATTGAATGGTTTATACGGGTTAAAAGATAATGGGTCAAGGCATTGGGTTTAAAATGGGAAATGGGTCTTTTTTTAAAATTTGGGTCAATTTGAGTTCATTTGGGTCTTTCCGTCAAATGAGGGGTATATATAGTGAAATTAGTAACGGTAGGGGCAAAACTAACTTCGTTTTAACGGCAGAGATATATTCAACTAATAAACTAAAGTTGAGGGGTATTTTTGACCCTTTTCCCTAGTATGAATGTTGTATTCAATATATAAATTGGTATTGCAGATTTTACCATTCATATTTTGTTCTCTTAGTCTTATGCTTTGTATTATGTTTCTTATCTACCTATAGATAAACAAATAATTTCTAGGGAAACTCAAGAGATGGAATCTAGAAATGTAACGTGGGTTAATGAGAGTAGGGTTCGTCCAGAGACGGATTAACAACTAGGATGGAGAGGTACCTAGTCTGCCATACTTGGTTCAAATACAGAAAAATATATAAATGCATTCAGATTGACTTACCACATCCTCGCTGAATAATGTAAATGCCAGGCTAACTTGGGTATAAGGTTAGAGGCTCCAGATACAATCATATTATTAACCAATTCAGTGGCGGAGTCAAAAATTTTATCAAGGGTGTTCAAGAATATATATATATATATATATATATACGTATTTATATTTTTGATAAATGAGTTGAATGTTATTTGTTTAACGTAGCAATTGTACCATGAACGATCCCAACATTTGTTACTATCAAATACAAACAATCGAGTTTTTTCCCCTGATGCATTGATTTTATATAATAAAGAATATATGAATTATTGTGTATAAAGTGAAATAATAATTCAACAAATGTGTCTAGCTTTATACGAAACACAAATCACACCATCAAAGAATTATTTTTGTTCTATTAAAAAGAAGAAGATAAAACACATGTATTGATTTTAGCTTTGAGTTTAAAGTTATAAAAATATATAAGCACAAATTTTTAATGTAAAATGTTTGTCAAGTTGTTTTTATCACCCTTCAAAAGTGCATTATATGTTAGATAAAATAAGAAATACATAATATTTGTATAATATTTGTATAATAGTAACAAATTTCAAAATCATAATAATTTATTCATATATGTTACTCTATATATATTATAATTGTAATATTAATAATTAAGAAAACATTTTAAGAATTTCAAGTAAATTAAAATTTATAAATGTATTTGTTTGATGCAAGAATATATTATTAATATTGTAATATTAAAAATTAAAAAAACTTGAGAAACATTTAAGAATTCCAGGAAAATTAAAATTAATATGGGTGTACAAGTGTAAGTGTGACTTCTCTCAAAATAAAACCAAAAAATAAAATTAATATGGGTGTACAAGTGTAAGTGTGACTTCTCTAAAAAAAAATAACCAAAAAATATAATGAAGCTACATGTCACGCCCCGAGTCTACCCCCTTGACGTAACACGGGACCTAAGATCACGAGTGACCCCAAGCTAACCATGTGTCTGGCATATCATAAGCATACTGAAAGATAACTAAATACAACATGAACTATGTGGAAGCTAACTCAATAGATAACTGAAAAATAGGGAATACCCAACTAGTCTGAATATAAGAAACATACTATGAGTTTAGTGATACTGAACAACCACTCAAAGACTAAAGCTGAATCTACTACTTTGTCTGAAAAGCCTCTAACTGAGTAAAGTTGTTGGGACATGCCCCCAGCTAACTCTAACAAACTGAAACTGAAATGTAAAAGACTGAAATGAAAGCATGTCTATTATATTGTCCTCGAAGTATGAGGACTCACCACTGAAGCTGTTGAATGCGGATCGAGAATCGATCTGAATGCTGAGTACCTGAACCTACATCATAAAAGGATATAGCGCAGAGTATGCATCAGTACTTTGAATGTACTGAGCATGCAAGATATAGATACTAAGATGAACATCATATATAAGCTGAAACAAGGCATAACTAAGCAATACTGTAAATACTGAACATAACTGAAAAGCTAAACTGAATGTAATCACCAAGTACTAATCATGAAAATATCATGCTAACCTAAATACTGAAGTATAACTGAAAACCTGGTCAATGCACTAAGAGTCTGACTGTGGGAGCTACTATTAACCGACATAAAACCACGTGAGCTAAACGTGGATTTTGATGTATACGCCCCATCGAGAGGACCCAATATACCTTGCCATGGGTATAAAGACATGACTAAAGTGATCACTAAATTTGATGCCCAACATAGGGGACTTATACTCCTACAGAGGCACGTAGTTTTGGGACTATGAGGGTACGTTGAACCCTAGTCCAACTCGGTGCTAAGTCTACTCCCAACTAAATATGTATATGACTGAAATATAATTGAAATACTGACATACTGAATAGCTTAAAATACTGACATGCAAATCTGAGAATGCAACATTTATATACTAATAATGTAACATTCGAAACTGGAGCATGATTATCTGGTTAACTAACCTAGCAAGTGTAATTCATGAACTAAGAGAATCTACACAACTAGGGTTCTGAGTTTCAGGCAAGGAACTAAACAAACATTCCAAGAAACATGCTATTTTGATTTAGGATACTACAACAGCTAAATATCCAAGGTTTTAGAAACCCTAAGTCTAAACAAGATATAGAGAATCAAGAAACTGACTGAATTCTAGGGACCTAGTAGATGAAAGGAACTCACTAGTGAAATCTCACATACCTAGTGACGAAATCTATAGAGAGATCCTTCGATTTTGGGGCTGGAACTGAAGAAAACTTGTTGCATGTTCTTGAGAAAACTGGGCTCGTTCTTCTCCTTTTTGCTTTATTTTTTGGTAATTTTGGAGGATAAAGGTTTTAGGTAGATTCTGACTAAGTTACTAGGCTTAAACTGGTTAAAACGACATAGTTTAAATGTTAAACGATGCAGTTTAAATGTCCAACGCACAGGGGAAAATACCGAAACGACCCTGACTTAAAAGTTGATGAAGCCATCAACGGACTTGACCGACGGACCGTGGACTGACTGACGGTCCGTCCTGGTAGGACGTTGTTTGGTTTCAGAGACTAGGTTTGGGTCATGATCCACAGACCGTGGTCCCACCTACGATCCGTAGGTCCTGCCATGGGTCGTGATTTTCTGGAGATTTTTGGGTGTCCAACCAAGGACCCTCCGTCGGTGCCACTTGTAACTTCTGAAAATCTGCTATTTGGTCTTTCTTGAATCCAGGGTGCTACACTTCAGAGGATCTAACCCAGAATTATAAGGATGAAATGAAGACCCTTAACCAATGAGCCGGAGGAAGAGCTTACGTCAAGACTGTTCAACGTTAAATATATATGGTTTAAACCCAGAATTTGACCTATATACACGATGTAATTTTTTGGCAAAAGGTGTTCATCTGACCAGCCTTAGATAGCTATAGCTCCGCCTCTATTAACCATGTGATCAACAATTCTGTAGATATCCTAAATTATTTCATCAATGGTATATCAATAAAAAGGGAGTGTAAGTGTGACTTCTCTCAAAATAAAACCAAAAAAATATAATGAAGCTACAGAGGATCGAACCCAAAATTATAAGGATGAAATGAAGACCCTTAACCAATGCGCCGAAGGAAGAGTTTATGTCAAGATTGTTCAACGTTAAATATATATGGTTTAAACCTAGACTTTGACCTATATACACGATGTAATTTTTCGGCGAAGGGTGTTCATCTGACCAGCCTTGATAGCTGTAGCTCCACCCCTGTTAACCATGTGATCAACAACTCAATAGATATCTTAAATTAGTTCATCAATGGTATATCGATAAAAAGGGATTGCGAGAGCGCCATATCCCTAAGTTTTATTGTCTTTGTGAACATCCTCTCCATATTTACTCTCAATTACTTTCTTGTTTTATATAATAAGTACTATAATCAACAAAGAACCAAACCTTGAGATTTGATAACATGAGTAAATAACTAAATATTGTTTCAGTCCCTAGGGATTCGATATCTCATTGTTGCATTCATATACGACTATTTATACTTGCATGTGCACTTTAGAATAGTAAGCTTTTGGCGTCATTTTCGAAGACATAAAAATTAATAGTTTATGCAGATTAGATGTCATGAAGAAGTGCAGGTCTCACCTCCAATTTTGAATGGAAAATTAAGTCCACAAGCTTTAGAATTTGTGCCTAAAAGTGTGATTGCAAAGAAGAATGAAGTAGAGGCCTTAGCATCAGGAGTTAATCCCACTAATGCTTATGCTATTGATGTGGGCGATAATTCTTTTGATGAGGATGAGGAAGATAATATACTAGACGAATGTTTTGATAAAGTGGCTAGGGATGGGGATATCTCACCTAGGCATCAAAGAAGTGGAAGTAACAAAAGCAAAAGGAAGACACATGGTAGGCAACACAGTTGGGATGGTAAAGTGATCGGGGAGTTTGTTCCAAGGCAACTACCTATGCGACTGGCAAAGCAAATCATATGACAGTGTCAATAGATTTAACAAGATCCAATCAACCCAAGAAAAAGTGATGAACTATCAAGTGTTGTTGGACAGATTTGAAGAAGAAGACAAAGGAAAATACTTCAGGTTACTTTAGACGGGCAACCTATTTTTTTTAATTCATACATTTGTAAAAGGAAGGTTGAGGTTGATAACCCAACTTTCTTCTTGGCTTTTATATTTTTGCATTATTTAAGTATCCTCATTTGTAATATCATCATAGAGTATGTTACTAACTCAATGGTGGTCGTAGAATACCTAGTTCTCTCTAGTTCTTATTTTCTTCATGCTTGTTAATTAGTAGAGGTTCATAGCATTATTAGGAATGGAAAGATAAGGCCTAGCCCCCATTGCTTGTACTTATCCCTAGTGAGGATTTTTATATTAATAAAACACCACTAGACACTCTGTCTAGTGGTATATTTAAATTAAAAAAAAAAAAAAGTCATGATCCAAATATTGAATTGAGATGTCTCCTACTATAACCCTTTAATAGGTACGACCAAAATTCAAAACTATTGCAGAAAATAATTACTAACATAAAATAAACGAATGCAGAAAAGAGATAAACAGGTCACATGCATATATATATATATATTTATTTATATATATTTATATAGAAAATATACAACATGGGCCCTAAGGAAACAAACGAAGACATAATTTGTACAAGATACCATCATGAATTCGGTATCATCGATACAAGAGCTACTAAAGTACGAGAATAAAGTTGCACAATACATAACTTTCTAGCAAAATACAAAATATAGACAGTAAGTACAAGAAGGAAATCAGTAGGCCTCTGGACGCCAAGAGCTTATCATGATCTGATCAATAAAAGACTCTCAAATGAGTACAAATCAATGTGAATGTTTGTACTAGGCATTGTATCAGAAAAAGATGTATAACTATAGGATGAGTATAAAAGAAATGGGGTAATATGTAGGGATCATAGATTGATCAAGCTCAAAAGATAACGTACAACATAAAAGACACAAAAAGAACTAAATATCGAGATCAAACTAGAAGTTTAGTCATAACAAGAAAGAATAACATAAATGGATGATAGCACTACTCTCAAAATATTCACATACATATACATAAATGAATGACGCAATGCAGTTTGGGATAATGTAACGCGAGATGTGGCCAATAAAAAAGAGTAAAACTCAAAAATTCCCCCCTGATCACTCAAAATCATACCTCGAGCTCATCAACATATATAGAAAAGTAAATAACCTAGAATTATCCCTTAGACTACTCAAAATCATACCTCGAGATCATTAATAGAAAGTGAATGGAGAAAAGTTCCAAAAACATTCATCGGACTATAAGTAAAAATAGTACTCCCTCCATCCCATTTTATTTGGCAACATTTGACCAGGCACGGAGTTTAAGAAATAAATGAAGACTTTAAAATGTTTACCAAATTCCCCTTTAAAAAGTAGAGTCACTTTTCTCTCTCCTCATAAATGTATTGGAGTACTATCTTTATGATTAAGTGGGACTAACAAGAGTAAAAGAGGAATTATACCTTTAAATACTTACCATATAAGGAAATGTGACATTCTTTTTGGGACTGACCAAAAAGGAAATGGTGCCACATAAAATGGGACGAAGGGTGTACCATCTTGTAAATTAGAAATAAGTAAGCATTTAAGGATATCAATCTCTCTAAAACCCGAAAATACATCAGAATGTTGCATTTCATTTATCAAAACCAAAATCAGTAAAATAAGTGGTATACTCAGAGCTCAAATAAGTAAAAAACGAGGCATCTTTATTCAAAAAGCCAAAAACCTGAATTCTGCCTTTTATTTAATCCATGGATATGTGAATATATGTGCCAACTCACACACACATATATATACGACAAAATAAGGAAAACCAATTGTTACTAGTTTTCCGCACAATTTTTGTGCAGTTGAAGACTATTATGTCTGTTTAATGAAAAACTGACTAACTCTGACTACCTTTCAAAGCAAACAAAAGATCCCAAATCACACCGCCTTTAGTTCTATAACTTAACCCTTACTTTTATCATGTAATGGTAGAACATAATAGTAATAAAGAAAAAGCAAGGTGTAGCGGTAAGTCAAAACTCTATATTTATATATTTTGTATGTAAATGTATGTAAGTATTTTCTATATACTCTATAAGAGAAGACTTTTCCTTTTACTATTGTATGTTAAATGAGACCAAAACGACGAAATGATCATAAATTTGTATATATCAATGGAGGAAATAATCATGTGAAAAGCAAGACAGGAATTCTCTACATTTGCATGATTCCATCTCAATTGAAAAAACAAATAACGTTTCAAGAACAAATTTCGTTCTGCTTCCGTGTTGCTTTTGTATTTTTTTTTTCTTTTTTACCCTTTTTGTGTTTAATTTCACGTAATTTTTTTCAAGATCATTTTGATGTTTTGAAAAAACAGGGCTTCACTTTTAACAACACAATCGTACTAACTTTCAGCTCAGCCAATCTGAATCCAAGGTCTCAGGCACACAATCTCAAACAGGGGAGACAAGAAACTACACATAAAAGAATTAAACAAAAAGCAATGTAACTAATCCATAAACAATTCATTCTACCAGTAAGTCAATCCCCCAAACTCGCATTAAGAATTCCCTTAATCTAATCACAATATAGGATTTAAGCAACCTAAACTAAGGCTTAAGAAGAAGAACTATTCAAAGGTTCTCAAAACGGCTGATTATTAATAATTAATAATAAACCTAGTCCTACCTAGAAAACACGCCTGACAATTCATGAAACTTATACTATATGTTATTTAACGGATAGGGAAAATTTTAACCTACCTCACAACCAAACAACAATCAAAGAACCATGCATCACACAAAAGCTTTCTCCTTTTAATAATAATCTCATCACTTTCACTCTATCACACAAATAATCTACTCATTAATACGATTTCAATGGTACTCATATTGATATTTCACAATTCAGGCCAAAAAAAATAGTCATCGAAACTAATGGATGAAAATAAAAATAAAATTCACATTTACCTTTTTCATACGGTAAAAATATTATATCCAAAATTGGGTAAAGACGAGACTCAATTTAGGGCTCAAATTGACCCGTAAGTTCCAAAAATAAAAGAGAAAATTTCTAAAGATTTTTTATTTATAATTACGAATTGGAAGAAAACATAAAGCTAGAATTAGTTATAGAATATAGGAGGGAACATAATTTACCTACTAACCAAAGAAATCAACAAAAAATTGCATGGAATCACCCCAACCTTGTGAGGGGTTATATTAGCTCTTATTTTTCATTAGACTTTCCAACCTTGTGCATTGTTTCTTAAGCCTCAGAAACTAAGTTATTGTTCTTAAGGAAGGTTTTAGCATGATGTCATGGTGGAATGAGCCCTAAGTTGGGGAAGATAATCATATTTTGGCCGAGGTTAGAATTTGTTAATAATCTGGATTAATTAATTGGTCATTAGTAATGAATTATTGTTTATATTGTTGTTTTAGACAAAGAACAAGACAAGGCTCTCTGCAAAGGGAACTATCGGGTTATTTAGAGTTTTCAAGACGGCTTGATTCGAGTTAGGTGATGGTGGTATTTTTTTTATTTATATATGTATGTATATCTACTGCTTATAGTATCATTTGTACAATACATGGTAGGAAATATATGAATTAACATCATGTAGGTAATCTCATGCAATGAATTTATGCTTGTGACTTGTGATTTTCAAGTGGTCTTGTTCATTGTGTATGTGATTGTGCATAATTATTTGTGATTATTGATTGACTCGAGTACCATGTCGGTACACTAATTATGGATGGCACGGGTACCACGCCGGTACACTAATAACTGGGATGTGAGAGGACAGGGTATTTGATTTGTAGTTCCACGAGACAACCTAATATTTGCATTGTGATCATGTGGAACATGTGGTTATGCATTGTTTGACCTAAGTGTTGTCGTTTCATGACATGTGACTGAAAGTCTTTGTGGTTGGTAATTATTGTTATGCTATGCCTTGTTTTGTGTTACTGTATTATGGTGACTGTTTCCATCCATATCTTGAACTGGCCACATGATCCTACAAGTACACTAGGTTTATGTAGTGATATTGTACCTGTTCTTTACCTTGTTGAGTACATGACATCTTCCAATGGTTGATTCGAGACCATAGTTCAGAGACGTCTGATTCTCGAATTTAAGGGTGAGCTTCGTCTTTCAGGCTACCATGGATTCTTCTGCATCTTCTTGTCCATTCTTCCGGACACAAATTTTTAAAATTTGTTTATTTTTAGTTTCGAGATTGCATCCCTAGTTGACTATTTTAGATTTTTGTATGGTGATTTTCAATTCTTAGTGATTTTTTGCATTTAAATGTTTTGACTATTGGATTGAGTTTATGGGGACTCAATTCTCTGATTAGCTAAATTGCTTTACTTTATTATGATAAATTTGGTTTGTCTTGAATGGTGTTAGGTTGGTTTTGGGTTATTCTTTGGTTCTCCCATTAGGTGGTTTAGTGTGTTACTCACGACGGTCTAGGTCATGACATAATTAAAAACTCATTATGATCCCTCTCACAATTTATGATATAGATATGAATTCAATTATTTAGTTTTGTTCCTACGTACTTTGTACCTTCCATATACTAATCATATACCTCTTATGTGCTACATTTTTCATGTGATGTAGATACACGTGATTGTTCTGGATTGTGGATAGAGAGTAGTAGTCCATAGTTTAGCAATTGGTGAGTTCTCCTTATCTGGGGACATAGTTTAGTTGTTTCTATCCTTATTTCAGACTTGTATTATGCCTAGTTGAGGGTCTTGTCCCGATAAATTATTTTATTCAGTTTAGAGGTTTCATATATTAGTATTCAATTGTAATAAACTCATTCTTGAAATCTATTTCAGTTAGGGTTTTAGTTTAAAGCTTCTGCTTCAGTTTCATATGATATGCTTAGATATGTTATGTCAGCTAAGGGTTAGCTTGAGATCACTTGTGGTTCCAAGTCCCATATCTCGTTTAGGATATAGACTCGAGTCGTGACAAACTTGGTCTCAGAACACTAAGTTCAAGAGTCCTTTGATGTTCTAATTTTTTTTTTCAATAGTCATTTTTATGGGTGTGAAGCACACCATACTTATAATGAGGAGGCTATAGAGCATTTAGAAAATGTTTTTCCTTCTTGCATGTGCAATAGAGCAGTCTCATAAAAAATTGATGTAGTTTCGAGTATTGCTTTGAATTCCTCAATTATTCCTCATCTCTGAGGTGATAGAAGTAGTAATGTTCATTTCCTACCGATAAGAACCTCTCAGATAGAACTATCAACATTTCAGAGACCGCACAAAGGACTTGACATGATCCCATTAATATGCTTTAGTCCATCAATTCAAAATGTTATGTCTTTAATTACGTGGATCGTGTTATTGAGCCAAAATATGATATGTATTAAGATTCTTCTATAATCCTAGTTATATTGAACATTCATTTAGTATATGTCCAAACTCTTGGATAGTATAAGCACCTAAAAGATAGTATGATCTTAAATGTTATGATTTATAAATAGTAGAATGACCCAAAATTAGAAGTGTGAATCTAGAAGTGTAGTATCCACAATATATATATATATATATATATATATATATATATATATATCAAGTAAGAAGTGAAGTAATATGTCTCT
>JAJOOR010021483.1:0-28951 GCA_036250505.1 Solanum acaule | reverse complement strand
GAAAAGAATTAAGGACCCACAAAGATAAACTTAAAAGTTTTCACTAAACCCGTCTAAGCTCGTCCTTTTTGACAGTGCTTCACTATTTTGGGCATAACCTTTTACTCCGAGATCGGAAAAGGGCAAACTCGGTGGCGTTGGAAAGAGGACTCAGATACCTTTAATTGGATAGGTAATGGTCCACCTAATTCATTTTGAGCTAAAAGATATCATCATTTGAAGTTGACCCTAAAAGTCGTAACTTTAAAAATCTGCCCCTTGTATGTCTGTTCCAGTGGGATTACTCAAAGGCTGGTCAACTGGGCAGTCCACTAGGCTAACTCACTAGCCTAGGCCCTTGCTTGCACCCTAGGATGCTACCTAGCTCTATTTAAGTTCTAAAACAGCATAAACATCAACCTAAGCTCCCACTAACCCAAACGTCAAGGCTCAAGTTCATTCTATCATTTTCCGAGTCGTTACATAGGCAGTGGCTAGGACTCAATGCCATGTGTCACACATGGCTAAGGGACCTTCACGAGCCCATTCATGGACCATGGTCAAGACCACTGGTTGTGAAAGTGGTCGTGGTCCTTGGGCAGTGTTTGGCCAAGCTTGGGGCAGCCTTGGCCTTTCTGTTAGGCTTGCCCCTTTTGGCTTGGCCCTTGACCTTGCAACCCTCAACCAACCCTTAGAAGGTCTTTTAAACTACGGGGTCTTTTACGTACTTTAATGTTTAACAACTAAATCCCTTAACTCTTGACATTAACCCTCACATTTAGGCTCTAGTTTAACCTATCATTTTCCGGGTCGGTACATTATCCCCCACTTTGGACCATTCGTCCTCGAATGATACTTTAAACACATTAAGGGAAAAATGACTCAAGACTAGTAGGCCATCATGCATGACACAACAATATAAATTCACAATCATAAGAGGAAACATCAACTCCACATCAATAAGCTCAATGCAACATAAGAAGTAGGAACTACATCTACAAACTCATTATGAACATAAACATCAACATTCCTCATTTCGTTGGAGGAATTTCCTTCTCCAACCCACATCATGCTCACCATAACATCATTAAGCAAATTATGCAATTTCTTCATAAAAGCACATTAGGCATGTTCAACAATTCAGCTCATGAAGCATATATAGACAACTCATACTAAATGCATATCAACAAGAGGAACATAACTCATAGAAACTTATTTTCTCATTTAAGCATAAACTCATTAAGAACATGCATAACATAAGGAGACCATGGAAACACATATTCACACATGACTCCAAAACATGAAACAAGGTAGAAGGAACTCTTGGTCTCAAGCTTGAATAAGAATAGAAGGAAGGAGATAAGGATATAAAAAACTCTCAACTATTTTACTATTCAACATACTATCCCCCACTTAGGAGAAAACCCAACTAAGGCTAACATGAAAAACAACATAAGAACCTTAATACAACATTCACAACCAATAAAGAACTATCACTTACCGGTACCTTCATCCGGATTAGCTCTTTTGTCCTTGTTAGCTTGAAGAGTATAGAAGTGGTTCCACTTTGGAACATCAAGATCCGGGCCTTTAAGAGAAGATTGTTTGGTCTCTCTCCCATTTGCCAAGAGTGTTGGGCAATCTCTCATCTTATGACCCTTCTTACCACACCCAAAGTACCCATCCGTGCCAGCAAGGCACTCACACAAATGTTGCTTCCCACACTTGGCACACCTAGATCTTTCGAAATAAGAACCGCTTTCTTTCCCTCCTTGAGATTTAGGGTTAGACACCCTATCATCGTTGACCATTGAGGAATCTTGATTAGTGGACCTCTTTTTGAACCTTGGTTGACTTTGTTCATCGGACTTAGACCTCTTCATCTCTCTACTCTTCCTCTTAAGTTTGGACTCCTCAATAGAATGAGCATACACTATGAGTCTAGAAATGTTTATGACATCATGAAGCATAACCGTACGACACTCTTCCTTAACTAGGTCGGATACACCGGTCACAAACCTACTCATCTCATCACTAGGGTTGGACACTAGAGATGGAGCATATTTAGACAATAGGGTAAACTTCAAAGAAAACTCCTCCACACTCATGCTACCTTGTCTAAGGGTGATAAATTCCTCCACCTTAACCTCCATCTTCTCACGGGGAAAGTACCTACCAAGGAAAGCTCTCTTAAACTCCTCCTATTCTATAGGACCCGCTTCTATAGCCCTATTGCTTTTCCATTGAGTGAACCAAATTTGGGCAACATCCTTCAATTGATAGGAAGCTAGTTTCACTTTTTCTCTAGAAGTTACCCCCATAGCATTGACTATCTTATACACCTCATTCAAAAACTCTTAGGGATCCTCTCCCACCTTGGAACCTAGGAAAACTGGAGGATTCATCCTCACAAAGTCCCTCAACCTAGAAGCCATAGTACTCTCAATAACATTCACTCTAGGTCCCACATCTCTATTCACATGGGTTGTCATAGCCTGGGCTAAGGTTAGAAAAGCCGACCTAATCTCTTCATTAGTCATGGTCGGAGCATCAACCAGAACTTGGTTGTCTTGAGGAACTTGGTCACCTGGAGGACCTTGAGGATCCTGGGGAGGAACTCCCCCATTCACATTCTCCTCTTCAACTCTTCTTGCGGGCATCCTTCTTGTATTCATATCCTATAAACACACGATAAGGATTAGGAAAAGGACACTTCTAGAGCTAAACTCTGTGGCACGATTTCAAAGAATAATGAAAGAAGTGTAACTTCCTAACGTCCTATAGCCTCTCGCTCATAGATGTGTCGCGACTCACACTGATGAACAAGACTCTACTAGACGTAGCTTGTGAGACATTAACCTAAAAACCATTTCCAAAATCTTATGTTGTGATACCAAGTTTGTAACGACCCGAGCCAATACCCTGGAAGTTACACGGCGTACTTGACCCCAAAGGGGTTTCGTACAAGCCTCTTAGCATTCATAACATTCGATACATAGAAGTAGTGCAGAATTTAAAACTTTTCTTTTATAAATCCAACAATCGAAAACATTAAAAGCAAGCGGAAGTCTATCGTCTCACATGGCCATCTAAACAACATACTTTAAACAAAATAGGGACACGACCCTTTACAATCAACAAACTTAACAATAGTCTAATACATGAAAAGAAAGGAAACATCAACTACTTGTCCTTGATATATGAGGACATACCACTTAGTCTTGGGGAACTCAAATCCAAGGTTCATTAGAGAGAATCACTCAAATGCCGGAACCTACACATGTAGTAAAACATGAAGAAGAATATGGGTTAGCACAATTATGTACTAAGTATGATAGCCACGCAAAAACATGCTTCAAACGGACAGTTTGTTTGAAAGTCATGATATATGCCATTTTGAGAAACATTTATGAACAGAAGCATAAGAGACATAATATTCAACCATAACCAGCATACACGTCTTTAACCACTTTAGAATATAATCACATATAAAGCATTACCTTCTTATTAAATCCTCACCTCAAGTAACTCTCAAGCTATACTTTGTGCAATGTATGGATAGCGTCTCATACCACCATCCACACCAAAGTACCACCTTAAGGTCACCAAAAGTGAACTTACCATTCAACCTTTCCATCTTCATACAATACCCATACATGAGAGTCATAAACATTACACAAGTCATATCAACACATAAGGACCATCACCTAAGACAACTCTAAGTCATACTTGTGCAATGTGCAAGTAGCATCCCACACTAGTACTCACACTAAAGTAACCCTTTGAAGTCATCATAGGTAAGGCACATTCATATTCATTAAGTCATGACAAGGAAGTAACTCATCAGACAATCCAAGTATAGCATGTATCATCTCATTCAAGCATAAGTCACATTCTTCATTAGCTTCATCTCTCTAAGAGCACTTTCGTTCATATAGACATTAGATTAATATTCTTCATTACCATCATCATAAGAGCACATTCATTACACTTAACATTATAAAGGAACACACCACAACCTTTCTCAAAGCCTACATGTGCATTACATAGGTGGCGTACCATACCACCACCCACACAAAGTAGTGCATTCTTAAGAAGCCATAGTTCATTAACATTCTTTGTGGGGGTAAGCCTTAACCGACATAGACCATTTGAGAAATTCATGGAATCCCGGTGCCACCCTCACCAGATAAGGGATTCCTACTTGCCTAAGGTAGGACTATTGTTTTTAGCTTAAGTGGATCCACTAGCTAGACCTATGTGGGCACATAGTTATGGGATAGGGAGATTGCTACTAGATACCCTGCCTCAACTCACAGATGAGCATCCATCTCAAGAGGTTGGTAGTAGATACCCCGCCTCAACTCACAGATAAGCATCCACCCCAATTCATATCCACTCGGTGCTTAGCATTATTCCCCATGAATACTTAACATTCAGTATTATGGGATAAAAGATTATTGCTAGATACCCCACCTCAACTCCCAGATGAGTATGCCTCTCAAACCTAACATTCATTTATTGGGAAGCTCATAGATTCAAAGATGAGAATAAACTTTCACCTAAGAATCCCATATTGTGAGAAAGTCCTTTCACAATATGTCATTATCATTTATTAGAGTACAATTGAGAATAGCCTTTCAATCAACCCATTATCATTAACGTAATCATAGAAACCTCATTCATTAGTCATTCATGAGTGTGTGTGAGAATCACCTTTCACATAGTTCATCATCATTCATAAGTTTTAATAGAGAAATAAAATTCAATCATAACACACTTACATTCTAAACAAGATCACATTAAGGACAATGGATTCACATTCATATACAAGATAATATTATAATAATTCAATTCCTCATACTATGCCTTCAAGGCCATGAATCCCAAATCATCAACACACCAACAATTAACAATAATTAAGGCATGCATAATGATACATTTCAATAACCCAAAGCAATTTAGACATATTTCATTCATAAGCTTTCATAATCATCAAACCCACTTCATAAAGGCACAATTTAGGAAATTGAGAGAATTCATGGGTTCATAGAATATTTTCATCATAAATCATCAATTAAACACTAATACAATCACAATATGTCATTAATAACCATTTGAAAATGCTTGATGAAAGAACCCATGAGATTGAGTAAAACCCTAGGTTTTTGATACTTGAAATCACCTTTGGAATTGGCTCCTTGAATGAAAAGTTAAACAAGGATGAAGACTACCAAGCATTACTATAGATTCCCCACGAAATTTGAGGAAGAAACCCCTTGAATCCACAAACCCTAGTTGCAATGGCTCCCTTCTTCTTTCTTGAATTTAGAGAGAGAATTTTGGATGGAAGAAGAACTTTTGTTTTGATTTGGGGAAATAAGAGTAAATGACTTGTTTAAAGACTTAAAACTATTTATACTAGTGATATAAAACAATTAAAAGCAACCCCGCATAATAATTAATAAAAGGGAAATTACTTAAATCTCCCTAATTTGGGCAGCCCCGTCAGGGACAACGCCTAACTCGATGGATCATGAAGGGGGACCACGGCTCGTGGTGGTGCCCGTGGTCCCTTAGGAAGTAGACTCCTCAACCTGGCAAGGCTCCCAAGTGGTGAAGGCAATCCCAAGAGCCTTCCCACGGTTCGTGGTCTTCCTCACGAGACGTGAAGTGGCTCGTAAAGGAGGGCCTCCCTTGCGCAGCCTAGCAAGGACACTGTTTTGCCCACCACTGGTGGCACCATGGCTCGTGGTTGCTACCACAGGTCGTGAAAACCCTTGTGGTGATGGTAGACAGTGGCTAAAAGTTGTCTTATGCACCCTTGGCTCCTACAATGCCAAGGCAAGACCACGAGGCCTACCACGATCCGTGGTCAAGACCACGAGTTGTGGAAGAGTTCGTGTTTCCTAGGTAGTGGCTATGCAATGCCATGTCTCACACATGCCTAAGGGACCTTCATGAGCCCTTTCACGGACCGTGGTCAAGACCACTGGTCGTGAAAGTGGTCGTGGTCCTTGGGTAGAGTTTGGTAGTGTTTGGTCAAGTTTGGGGCAGCCTTGGCCTTTGGCTTAGGCTTGCCCCTTTTGGCTTGGCTCTTGCCTTCCAATCCTCAACCAACCCTTAGAAGGTCTTTTAAACTACGGGGTCTAGTACTTACTTTAACATTTAACCACTTTACCCCTTAACTCTTGACATTAACCCCCACGTTTAGGCTCTAGTTTATCCTATCATTTTCCAGGTTGTTACAGTCCGATTGCATAATGTGTTTGTTTGATTTTGATTTTGGGAACTGCGGGCTTGATTTTGAGAAACGGGGTTGAAAATTGGTACGTTGGGCAGTTTGGCGAGCTGGGTCGAGGTCACCGAACGGTTCGGCAGTTTGCTAACGTCCCCCTTTGATCACCCTTAATTTCGTGATTTCGCTGAATTGAGTCTGTAACTTTCAGCGAGAAGCCTGAGCTCGCCGAGTTCACTCGGTGATTTGATGAAAGGTTCCTTTGATTGCCCTTTCTACCCCCCTAACCCCTAAAATGCACTGTAATATTCGGCGGGCTAGTCTAAGCTCGCCGAGTTGTGTCGGTGATTCACCGAAGGGCCGTCAGTATCACCGACATGCCTTATTTCTGAGAACTTTTTTAGCTGGTCCTTTCTGTAAGCTCTATCTGGCTCGCCTAAGCGACTCGGCGACTCGCCGTGTGTTTCGGTGAGTCTTTCTGCAACTTAATTTCTACAACCTTTTTTAACGATATCTAACATTTTACGGGGTGTTTTGCCGTTATGGCTAGGACCAAGTTAGATGAAAGTGGCATGTAGCCCCGCATAAGAGCACGGCTCATTGTGATGAATGAGGGAGCAGGTGCTTCTACCAAAAAGGGCAAGAAAGCACCTCCGAAAAGGGGCAAAGGCAAGGGCAAAACGCACGTAGCTGAGAAACCGGAGCACAACTCTGGCAGTGATGGGGAGTCTTTTGATTGTCAAGCCTCACTCTCCGAGCCTGAGGATGACCAACCACTACAGACCCAGCGAGCAGAGATTAGTTTAATGTTTCATCAACATCTATCTAGGATCCTGGAGTCTACCCCTCCTCCTGCTGATACAGTGCCAAGTCCGGCACAGACGGTGGTACCAACACCACCACTTCTCCCCGGATACTCAACCGGTTAAAGGTCAAAAAATTGAGGACCATTCTGGAGAAGAAGAGATTGTCCACGGATGGCATGGTAGACAGGTACCCTTTGGTATGGGTCACACTCCGGTTCCACAGGTTCGATATATTCACCAGGCCCCATGGACCATATATTCCCACCTGGGTCAGAGAGTTCTACACTGCATATGTTAACTTAGTACCCCCAGGGGAAGAAAAAGGCTAGTGCCTTTAGACTTGTGGAGTCCGTGATGGTTCGAGGGAAGACAGTGGGATGCAACAACGGTCATATTAATGTTGTATTTGACAAGGTGACATGTTTTGAGCATGAGTACTAGAGCATGACCACTGCACAAACTCTAGATGATCTCAAAGGATGGCTAGCCCCCCACATTTCTGACACCACCCCGAGGTGGCTTGAGGCCAGAGCCCCTATTGAGAAGGACTTGAACATAGCAGCTCGCTATTGGTTTGGGTTCATCAATATCACTATCATGCCATCAAAGAATGAGTCCATTCTCCGCCACCCAAAGGCGGCCTGTCTTTAATCCAATATCGCCAAGAAGCAGCTGAACTTGGGACTGATTATAGAGTAGGAGATGGCAATGAGTGCCAAACAGCGCCAGACATCTCTTCTATTCCTAGTGCTTATTACAGAGTTGTGTCGGCAGGCTAGAGTTCCTCTTGACGAGAGGAGGGATGTTGAGGTTACACCCAAATCCTCCACCGACATCCGGCGAATAGAGGCTGAGTACAAACAGGATGAGGCGGATAGGAGGAGAGCAGCTCCAGTGGACACATCCCCGGAGATTGATGTTGATTCTATACCTGTAGAGACAGCTTTGCCTGCTCCGGCCTTCAGGCCTTCACGTAAATCTACTTCCACTCCTTCCCTCCCTCCTAGAACTGCTTCAGGTACCACTGCCTCTAAGCCTCCGATCAATCAGACCATGCTCTTCAAGATGGGGCACCTAGCACATTCTGCCGATGTTCGGGCTTTCAGGCTAGAGGCCGAGGTGCCTTGGATGATTGACAGAGCCATCAGAGGTGCACTCACACCGCTCTAGGCTTCCATTGACGCTGTCACAATGAGAGTAGTGATTTGTGAGAGAGGACAGGGGCTGACTACCGAGCTTACCACTTTGACTACCAAGGTTACACACTAAATGCACAACAACATGAGGAATACATCAATCATGAAAACTCATTTTCTTAATAAATATGATTTTATCAAGAACATGCATAACATAAGGAAATAATGGAAAATCACACATAACACACATGAATCCACAACACTAAAACTCAAGAGGAGCTACTTACCTCAAGCTTGAATAGGAGTAAAAGGAAACAGATGAGGATATCAGGACTTCATATCGGCCTCGACCTCCCATGTAGCACACTCAACTAAGTGGTTTCTCCACAATACCTTCACGGAAGAACCTTCATTATTTCTCAATCTCTTAACTTGCCGGTCTAGAATATCAACCGGTACTTCTTCATAAGAGAGACTTTCATCAACTTCCAATCCTTCTAGGGGAACTATGGATGTCAGATCTCTATCACACTTCTTAAGCATAGAGACATGGAACACTGGATGCACCATTGCCAAATCATTTGGAAAATCAAACCCGTAGGCAACCTTAACAACACCTCTGAAGATTTGATACGGGCCTACGTACTGGGGACTAAATTTCCCTTTCTTCCCAAATCTCATTACACCCTTAATGCGCATGATTTTCAAATAGGCCCAATCATTAACATCTAACTCAAGGTCTCTCTTTCTAACATCAGCATAGGAATTTTGTCGGCTTTGGGATGTTCTCAACCTCTCTCTAATGAGCCAGACCTTCTCCATAGCCTCATGAACTAACTCAAGTTTGATCAAGGAAGCCTCACCGACCTCAAACCATCCTATAGGAGATCTACACCTCCTACCATAAATAGCTTCGAAGGGGGCCATACCAATACTAGAATGGTAGATATTATTATAAGCGAACTCTATCAATGGAAAGTGATCAACCCAACTTCCCCTGAAATCAATGACACATGCTCTCAACAAATCTTCTAAAGTTTGGATCGTTCGCATTGGTTTTTAGGTGAAAAGTTGTGCTAAGCTTCACTTTGGTGCCAAGGCCCTTTTGGAATGACTTCCAAAACTGAGAAGTAAATTGAGTACCTCTATCGGAGCTAATGGACAATGTCACATCATGCAATATTACCATTTCCTCAAATATAACTTGGCATAGTCTTCAGCTACATAAGAAATTTTGACGTGAATGAAATGGGCTGATTTCGTCATTCGATCTACTATAACCCAAATCGAATCGTATTGGCACTGAGTACATTGTAAACCTACTATAAAGTCCATATTCACATCTTCCCATTTTCAAGTAGGAATACTGATGTCTTGGCATAAACCTCCCAGTTTCTGGTGCTCAACCTTTACTTGTTGGCAATTTAGGTACTTAGCCACAAATCCCGCAATATCCTTCTTCATCCCATTCCACCAATAGATCTCCCACAATTCATGGTACATCTTGGTGGCTCCTAGGTGAGTAGAATACCGAGAACTATGGGCTTCTACCAAAATATGTTCCCTTAACTCATCAACATTTGGAACACATAATCAACTTTGGTATCTAAGTACTCCATCTCCCCCTTGGGAGAAAGCCTCAATGGACTTCTTGAGTACCGCTTCTTTCAATTCTACCAAAATTAGGTCTAGACATTGTTTAACTTTCACATCACTTACAAAAGACGATTTGAAACCATTTTGGACCATAACACCACCCTTGGCGGAGTCTACCAATCGAACACCCAATCGGGCTAATCTATGCACATCTCGTGCGAACTATTTTATATCATCATCCACATGTGCAACACTACCCATAAATAACCTACTAAGAGCATCCGTTACTACATTTACCTTTCTGGGGTGATAAATGACACTCATGTCATAATCCTTCAATAAATCAAGCCATCTCCTTTGGTGAAGATTCAAGTCCTTTTGACTAAACACATATTGTAGGATTTTGTGGTCAATGAACACATGTACATACACCCCATACAAATAATGCCTCCATATCTTTAAGGAAAAATCCACGGCCGCTAATTCAAGATTGTGGGTCGGATAATTCTTCTCATGAACCTTAAATTTCCTTGAAGCATAGGCAATAACCTTTTTCATTTTGCATAAGCACACATCCCAACCCAATTCTCGAGGCATCACAATATACCACAAAACCATTTGTACCTTCTGCAAAGTCAAGATCAGAGTGGAGGTAAGTCTATCTTTAAACTCTTGGAAACTCCTTTCACATGATTCAGACTATATAAACCTAGCCTTCTTTGAGTCAAAGTCGTTGATGGAGAGGCAATAGAAGAAAACCTCTCAACAAATCATCGATAATAACCGAACAAACCCAAGAAACTCCTAATGTCCGAAGGTGATAGAGTTCTAGGCCAACTCTTGAATGCATCTGTCTTCCTAGGATCTACATCTATACCTTTGCTTGAAACTATATGACCAAGGAAAGCTACCGATCTTATCCAAAATTCACATTTGCTAATCTTTGCAAAAAGTTGTTGTTCCTTAAGGATTTGGAATACGATCCTCAAATGATCAATATGCTAACTTTCACTTCTTGAGTAGATCAAAATATCATCGATAAACACGATTACAATCCTTGGAAGAGGATACTTGTTCTTAATGGTCACCTTATTTAACTATCAATAATTGATACACATTCGGAGTGAATCATCCTTTTTCTTAACAAACAACACCGAAGCACCCATAGTGAGATTCTTGGTTGGATAGAGCCATTGTCTAATAGATCTTCCAATTGTTCCTTCTGCCCCTTAAGTTCTGCTGATGAGTCCACAAATTGCACTCATTTAGGGCTTTATTTTGAAAGAAATAGTGTCCTCGAATGCTTATTTTGTCTCAATATCTTATGAAAATTCTTAAGTTTCAGGTATTTGAAGTTTGAGTGGAAGCATGGACACTTAGGCGCAAAAAGGAACAAAAAGGCTGAAAAGAATGAAGAAGTTGAAGCCTGAGCATCGCCAAGTATCTTTGGCGATTCACCAAAAGTTCAGATTCCTCCATTTGTTCCAGTATGCGAAGCCCTAAAGGAAGAGGATCAAAAGGGCGATGAAAGGAGCAGTCGACACTTCGCCGAATAGTTCCGCGAAGCAGTACTACACCGCCCAATGGTCCAAAACGTGAAGATGTTGAAGGCAAGTGTGCAACAACGATGAAACATAAGAAGGGCGAGTTGCCAATCCATTCGGCAGCATCAACTAACTTCGCCGAAAGATCCGCCAGCGCTATTTTTTGAAGTCTATAAATACTAAACTTGTTATTAATTTTAGTAGTTCCAAACCATTATTATATTGTTCAGAATAGAATAGTACTTTTTAGATATTTTTCTCTCAAGTGTGGAGAGGGTTTTGAGGGAGACTTGAAGAGAGAAATATTTTATCTTCCCCAAGTTGGAAATGGGTCTTCTCCATTCTTCTTCCTTTGCTTAAATCAAGGTTTAATTTCTTATGCCCATTTTATTTTAGTATCATTTTAGGTGTATTTTGTTATTTCTTGATGTGTGGCTAAAACCCCCCATTTTTGGGGTGTGATTTAGCAAATATGTGTTGATATTGTTGTTGGGTCTTGCTTGCTGATAGGCTAGATGTATTTTAATGGTAATTTCACCAAGTGGTTGTGGTTTAATTTAATGGGTTTGTAGTTGCAAGTACAAAACCACCCATGTGTTTTCAACTTGCCCGAGAGGGAGGTCGCGTAACCAAGATCACTAGACTGATGGCCTAAGGAGTGGGTCGACATGAGGTTCAGCCCGAGAGGGTGAGTCCTAGTCCCATATCCTAACAATCAGCTCGAGAGAGTGAGTGGGGTAAGGCGTAGGCTGGTCTTCACATGGCAAATGGGTGTCCGAGAGGAACCCATTTGAAATGGGGTAAGTTGCACGAGTGGGAACTTATTTCCATTTAAATCTTAGCGTAGTCATTATTATTTTGCAAATTTCCTATTGAAAGCATGTACCCAACAATTTATCTCAGCTTGTATGACGGTCACACCCCAAGAACTTCTCCCTAATCTTGTTTTTCTTGCTATTTTTTGCTGTTTTTTACTACTTTTGACAAAACCTCCATTTCATATTTAACACTTTCGTGTCACCCCCTTAAATTTACTATGTTTTTTTCGTAAATATCTTTAGCTACGACTAGTTAGAGCTAAAAAAAAATTTCTATAAATTCTCAAAACCACTCCCTTGGGACATGACTCCAACCTTTAGTTGGGTTACTATGCTGTCGACGATCGTAGACACTCGTACCGTACGTTAGTGTCGTTGGTCACGATAAGCATCAAAATGACTATAATTTTTGTTCTTCATAGTCGCAGTTTACTAACTTAAGTTTTAGTTTTGTTTTGTTGATTGTGTAACTATTTCAAAAAGCATGAGTGTTAACTGTAGTAACGGGAGCCAGGTGGGCCATCAGGACGACATTGGAAACCTCAACGATGTCCAAGAGCCCAACATCAATGATCCACATCTCATGTGAGGTGTTGGAGCCATCTGTCTACCTCCAGCGGAGGAAAATGCGGTGTTCTACATAACGAGCACCATGTTACAACTCTTGCAACTAAAATGACTCTTCAGTGGACTAGCACATGAGGACCCACATGAGCATCTTCACAACTTCATAGATGTGTGTTGACCATTCTCATGCAAAAACATCTCGCAGGAGTCGGTTCAATTGAGGCTATTCCCTTTTTCATTGATGGGAGAGGCGTGCAAGTGGCTAGCTGAGTTGCCACGTAACTCGATCACTTCGTGGGAGGAGTTGGTCACCGCATTTAATGTGAGATTTTTCCCTTCCTCGAAGATGATGACTATTTGGGACAACATCCAAAGCTGTAAGCGTTTTAATGGAAAGCCTCTACACAAGACTTGGCTTCGATTTTAAAAATTGGTATTGTAATGCCCGACCCATGGTTTGCCTGATAATGTGCTCCTTCAATACTTCTACCGGAGCCTGGACTCGGTAAACAAAGGTATAGCTGACCAACTCACGCCCGGAGGCTTAATGCAACAACCATATGCAGTAGCAGTCCAACTTCTCGATGGCATGACAACCATCAACAGGGCATGGTATACCCGTGAAGACCAGGTCTCACCGGTCACTTTTCAGCTATCGAAGGAGCAGGTTGAAAATGACAATGAGAGAGACCAAAACATGTCCAAGATTATGACACAACTTGATATTTTATCTAAAAATATCATCGGAGCAGGTACCCGTGGTGTAAATGCTGTGGTGGTCGGATGTGCAAATCCTGAGGAGGCAAATTTTGACGCTTTATATCATGAGGAGGTGAACTTCCTAGCCAACCAAGGTGGTGGCTATTATTGAAACTACCCAAGGCAGAGAGGTAATCAAGGTTGGGCTAGAGACGAAGGATGGCAAGATAGAGACCGTGAATGGAGGGAACAGATTCCAAATTGGAAGGATGGCGAGAAAGACAGATATGTGCCTCCTTACGAGCGACAAAAACCCAAGGATTCGGAAAGTGGCAGATCTGAGGATATGCTCACATATCCTAAACAAAGTTGAAGGGTCAGACAAAATGCTAAAAGGCATGAAAGAAGATGTGTCTACCCTCACTCAGACTGTCGCCTCTCATTCAGTCTCAATTAAGCAGTTAGAGACCCAAATGGGTCATATATCGTCTCATCTCAACCCAAGACAGCATGGGGGTTTGCCTAGAGATACTATGGCTAACCCCAAGAGTGAGGTTTGAAGGTTGACTTGCATCGTGCCACGACGTTAACTAAGGTGTTGTTTTGGAGGCAACCCAAAAACCCTTTATTGCTTTGTTTTGCTTTAAGAAAAAATTGTGTGTTGTTTGTATAGGTTGAAACGAGGGAGGTAATTGAAATAGTGTATGGAAGAAAGCAACAATTCCAACTCACGGATCGCCGACAAGATCGGCGAGCACATTCCTTGTCGCCGTCTAATTCAAGACACTGTTAACTTGGATCTGTAAAACTCGGTGGTTTGTAGAAAATTAGTGGCGCATCGCCGACCATGTCGGTGATCTCGACGTAAACCACCGTTGAAATTCCCACATAATTTGTAGCTCCTGTTACATTTGGTGAAGTCACTAGACACTCGGCGCGTAGTCGAGTGAATGGGCGAGCTTGATACACATTGTCGAATGGGCAGCAACTGAACGGTTTCTGCAAGCCACCGGTTTAAAAGTTGTATTTCATCCCCTTTCTCTCACTTCTTCATCCTATCAAGCTCGCACCTGCATTCTAGCTTTATATTTCTTGCATCTTTAGAATATTTTAGTTGTAGAATTATGCTCAGAATCGGATCGCATCACTGCCTAGTACGTCTGTACAATCTAATTCAGCACCAAAGGTTGGTAATCGAACCCCTCAATTATTTTATCTAAATTTGTACTCATTTTCATAATATGAATCATTGATAAGTCTCCTGAGCTGATTGAATTACATACATTCTCAATCACCGTTCAATAACTCTTGTTTAAATGATGGACTCTCACTCACATGCATTTAAAAGTGAATTAATTTACAGAGGAAGTGTAAAATTGCTATGGGTTTTCAATGCATTTATGCCTCATAGGCTTGACCTATGCTATCAGAGGTTGCGGGGCTGAATTTGAAAGAAAAGGGTTGAAAATAGACACGTTGGGCTGTTTGGCGAGCCAAGTAAAGCTCGCCAAACTGCTTGGCGGTTCGCCTAATGTCCGTAGTTTGCCGTTAACTAAGTGTTGCATGCTTTGTTTGATTTGTAACTATTGGCAGTAATCCTAATGTCGCTAAGTATACTCAGCGACTCACCGAAAGAACTATTGTATGCCCTTCATCTGCATCATTGTACCATCTATGCATCATTTCCAGCGAACCGCCTGATTGGATGCGCACTTCACCAACTGTTTTGGTGAAGCAATTTTACACCCAGGACTCCCCCTGCCCCTGTTTAAATATTGTCTAATTTTGTGTCGAAGTCTTTTACAGAAATGGCTAGACCAAAGGTCGCAGGGATTGATATGACACCCTGACATATGAGAGCACAAGATTTCAAAAGAGACAAGAAGATAGTAGAACTAGCAAAAGAGAGAGAGAAAGTAAGAAAGTAAGTGTCACGCCCCAAACTCAAGAGGTGCAACTGGCTCCTAATGCCAGAACTCAGGCCCAAGTCGATCCTGCTGACCCATTTGCTACTAGCGCTTGGCATCCACACACAATCAAGAAAAAAACAAGTATATCTCGGCTTAAAATTAATCCTTCAGCCGGCAAGGCCCCTGTCAACAGATCTTTAAAAGAAACAGCTACTCCCAAGAGTTCATATAAAGAAATATCCAACTAGCACATAAGTCATGATTGGGCCGCCATCGAGGCCACCATGATCTCTATAGCGAAACTGAAAGCAGGTATATATCAATACAATACATCAAACAGCTAACAAGCAGCAACAAACCAACAAACTAGGACAACATAGCCATAATGTAGCTCTACACCCTACACACTAGTCTACAAGCCTCTAAGAGTAGTAAAGATTGGCGGGACAGGGCCCCAACCTACCCATAAAAACATAGCAACAAAAACTAACAAACCTCCTAACTCTGGTAGCTCTGGAGGAAAGGAGCTAGCCAACCAGATAGAAGTCAATCCTACTATTGAGGAGGTCTACTGGTTCGTCTGTTAGGTCCTGCATACATGAATGCAGCCCCCCTGGCAATGGGGCGTCAGTACAAAATAATGTACAAAGTATGTAAGGCTATAGACTAAATGAGTAAGTATCATAATATACCCAAAGCAATCAGGTAAGGAAATCAAATTTAGATAAGCATGCTAACCCACTACTGAATCTAAAAAATACAATAATGATCAAACAATAACCTAACCAATCCCTCATAAGCTCGGTAGGTACAAACAATATACCACCTACCTAGGCCCCCATAAGCCCAGAAGGTGCCAAATCAATCTACATAACCCTATCAGTATCCCTTTCTCTTTCTACGAAGTCACATAGCCCTTTTTGGCAATGATATAGCCTTGTAGGCAGCGCATAGCCCTCTTAGGCAACATCATAGCTATGTGGGCTGCACGTAGCCCTTTTTTGCATCACATAGCCCTGTAGGCAACACATAGCCCTCTTTGGCATCAAAATAGCCCCGTAGGCAACACATAACACTCTTTGGCATCAATATAGCCCCGTGGGCAACACATATCCCTCTTAGGAAATAACATAGTCCTATTAGACAACATCATAGCCCCCATAGGCAGTTCATAGCTCAACAACTAACCACAATAGCCCCAAAGGGCGACAACAAACAATTGAATAAGCTAAAGGTGAGCAATTTAGCTATAAACAATATAGATATATGTATAGTTTCCAAGTCGTTCCTAACTCAAGGTCATTCTTAATAGATTATGAGTCCCTATAGTGAGGGTTTATAACCACTCAATTAGCCAACCATTCACAATTACATCTACAAGATCACCAATTTTAACTACCCTACTATATCACTCCCAAGCTCTAAGGAAATATGTTGAACAAAGGGAATAGCCTTAACATACCTTTTCCTTTATATTTATTCTGAGAATACCTCTGTCTGCACCACTACAACACTAAAAAAATGGTAAAATCAATCAGTAATTAAGGACAAGAATTACTACAACAATCGATACGAATTCCTATCATAAATTACTATCCAAGACCTAAGGTATCCATAAACTAATAAAAGATGGTTCCTACCTTTCTTTACACGCCCAAAATACTTAAATAAAATCAAACCACTGAAAAAACTCTGCTGCCACAGCCTCCACGGAGCTACACCGATCAATTCACCATGAAAAATATACCAAAACGACGATCTCGCGAAGTAGAGCAATTTTCGATAATGAGCCAAGAAGAGATTATGAACACACAAGGATGATTTGAGGAGAATTTCTTTGATTTTCGTGGGTTTCTTACGAGTTTGAATGAAGAAGATGCTATCTTATAAGCTTCCACCGACTTAGGGGACCCACCTCACGTGCTTGCTTGTGCAGTCTCGTGAAAACGCGAATATCTCTTTATTCTGAAGTCGTATGAACAAACCATTTGATGCGTTGGAAACTAGACTCGTAGACCTTTTATTTAATGGGTCGTGGGCCCTATAACTCTTTATAGATTGGCAGAAAACTTCTAAGACATTTGACCCAAATTTCAGAGAAATCTTTAGAAAGGAACTTACGATAACTTTTACCAACTTTTATTTTGCGACTTACCTTGCTGCAAAACTTGAGATACAACCCTTGAATACTTAAAATATGACATACCACATCATTTTTAATGTATTACTCACCCTTTTTGTCTTTCCACGAAGGTACGAGTTAATTTAGACGTTTTGAAAAGTCAGGGTGTTACAGTAAGCTCCAGCAGAAGGGTCCCCATTGATCCTACGATTCCTTCATGGAAACGTGGAGTCTAAACAGCTATAAACTCCTTGTTGGCAAGCCATGACGTTGACAGAATGGTTGCTGCTA
The DNA here is from genome assembly GCA_036250505.1 of Solanum acaule. Classification (NCBI taxonomy): domain Eukaryota; kingdom Viridiplantae; phylum Streptophyta; class Magnoliopsida; order Solanales; family Solanaceae; genus Solanum; species Solanum acaule. The sequence goes on along the minus strand of JAJOOR010021483.1, from coordinate 11,245 downwards.
ACATCGCTGCACAAGCTAGGGCAAATGAACACAATGAGAACCAGAATGACAGTCCGGGGACCATTGTCGAATTTCGAGCTAATGCATCAGGCAACAATGCTCTGACATATGGAGCAAGCGTGTAGCCAGGATCTCTTCTTTACCTCCCTCTCTGTTCTTAGCTATCTTTCAAATTTTTGGATATTTATTACCTGCATTTGAGGACAAATACTTCTTATTTGTGGTGGGGTGAGGCCCACCTGTGTGTGGTACTTACATTTAGCTCACCTTTTTGCTCATGTTTGTGTTTATATCTGGGTTTTCTATTTTTAATATATTAAATAATTGCTTTTTGTGGATGCTTGAGCTCATGGCTCTCTTTTGTCTTTAATTGCTAATGATTTTGACCCTTCCGAAAAATTCAATTTTTTTGCACATTTTTGCCACACCTCGTGAGTTGAATGTGGCTGTTCTTCTGCAAAAATTTGAGTCTCAGTTTTGATCAATACTGATGACTCAAATAGTGCTCTTAATTGAACAAACATGAATGTACGGCTACGATGAGGCCAAATGAAGTTGCATAGACAATATGTGAACTCTTTGCATCTCGTTGGAATTAGCCACTTAACAAATTGATTCTGTTGTAATGACTGTTGCACACTAGCGAAAGTGTGTAGTCTTGTTTGACTTAAGTGTCAATGTGTTGTGTGATTAGCTTGCTTTGAAACTTGCACGAATAAACCTAGAATTTTCCCTGTTAGTCTGATTGATTTAGAAAGGTGTCCTCTTGAGATGATCTTAGGCAACTTTAAAGAGTGTGAGCCAAATTTGACATATACCTCTTTTGTGGCTTACCCGTAAGCCTGTGAATCCTTACCTTTCTTTGGAGGAACCTTGATGAACCCTAGACCTTACTTTACCCACTACCTATAATCCTCTTGATATGTGGTTTAGCGAATAGCCAACTTAGGCCAAAAGCCTAAGTTGGTGGTGTGGTGAAAAGGAAAAGGAGAAAGTCAAGAAGTGCAAGAAAAGTCCCCCCTAACCCATGGTATTGCATAAAAATGGAACCCCTTGGAAAAAAAAATTACGAAGGATATCGGATTCCAAGCAATCCATGAAGGTGAATAAAAAGGTGACTTAGAAGTACTAGCAAAAGAATTGATAGAGGAAAAGAAGGGAATGCCTTAGGAATACCACATCTCACGAAAACAAAGTCGCCGAGCCTAAATGACCATATCTTTGCACTCAGCCCCATTACGAGCCTTAGAAAGACCTTTTTGATCTTGAGTAAGCCGAATCGAAAATCGATTAGAAAATAAGGGCAAACATATGGGTGAAAACATGCATTGTGTTCCTCTTTTTTGAGTGTGAGCGTTGCATTTGATTCCGGATCTTGAATTGATTAACCTCTGTGTGTGAATATAGAATTATTATTTATGTGAGGGCATTTAGATACTTTTTGTTGAACTTGAACTTGCACAAGTAGCAAGTATTGCGAGCATGAGAATCTTTGGTAATGGTGTGTCACAACTTGAACCTTTGATTACACAATTTATCCTTGCATAAGTAAAAGTGAGTCTTGTTGTGTGCACTCATGATTGAGTCTTGTGTAGCATTGTTTGAGACACCCTTTTTGAACGACTGAACTCAAGCTTGCTTGAGGACAAGCAAAAGTTTAAGTTGGGGGTGTTGATGAGTCCACAAATTGCACTCATTTACGGATTTATTTTGATAGAAATAGTGTCCTCGAATGCTTATTTTGTCTCAATATCAAATGAAAATTCTTAAGTTTCAGGTATTTGAAGTTTGAGTGGAAGCATGGACACTTAGGCGCAAAAAGGAACAAAAAGGCTGAAAACAACGAAGAAGTTGAAGCCTGAGCATCGCCAAGCATCTTTGGCAATTCGCCGAAAGGATAGATTCCGCCCTTTGTTCCAGTATGCGAAGCCCTGAAGGAAGAGGATCAAAAAGGCGATGAATGGAGCAGTCGGCGCTTCGCTGAATAGTTCCACGAAGCAGTACTACACCGCCCAATGGTCTAGAACGTGAAGATGTTGAAGGCAAGCGTGCAACGGCGATGAAACAGAAAAAGGGCAAGTCATCGATCCATTCCGCAGCATCGACTAACTTTCCCGAAAGATCCGCCAGCACTATTTTCTGAAGTCTATAAATAGTAAACATGTTATTAATTTTAGAAGTTTTGAACCATTATTATATTGTTCAGAATAGAATAGTACCTTTTAGATATTTTTCTCTCAAGTTTGGAAAGGGTTTTGAGGGAGACTTGAAGAGAGAAGGATTTCATCTTCCCCAAGTTGGAAGTGGGTCTTCTCCATTCTTGTCCCTTTGCTTAAATAAAGGTTTAATTTCTTATACCCATTTGATTTTAGTATCATTTTAGGTGTATACTGTTATTTCTTAATGTGTGGCTGAAAACCCCCATTCTTGGGGTGTGATTTAGCAAATATATGTTGATATTGTTGTTGGGTCTTGCTTGCTGATAGGCTAGATGTATTTTAATGGTGATTTCACCAAGTGGTTGTGGTTTAATTTAATGGGTTTGTAGTTGCAAATACAAAACCACCCATGTGTTTTCGGCTTGCCCGAGAGCGAGGTCGCGAAACCAAGACCACTAGACTGATGGCCTAAGGAGTGGGTCGACATGAGGTTCAGCCCGAGAGGGTGAGCCCTAGTCCCATATCCTAACACTCAGCTCGAGAGAGTGAGTAGGGTAAGGCGTAGGCTGGTATTCACGCGGCAAATAGGTGTCTAAGAGGAACCGTTTGAAACGGGGTAAGTTGCCCAAGAGGGAACTTATTTCCATTTAAAGCTTAGCCTAGTCACTATTATCTTGCAAATTTCCTATTGAAAGCATGTACCCAATGATTTATCTTATCTTCTATGGCGGTCACACCCCAATAACTTCTCCCTATACTTGATTTTCTTGCTATTTTTTGCTGTTTTTTACTACTTTTGACAAAACCCCCATTTCATATTTAACACTTTCGTGTCACCCCCTTAAATTTACTATGTTTTTGTTCGTAAATATCTTTAGCTACGACTAGTTAGAGCTAAATTTTATTTTTCTATAAATTCTCAAAACCACTCCCATGGGATACGACCCCAATCTTTAGTTGGGTTACTATACTGTCGACGATCGTAGACACTCATACCATAGGTTAGTGTCGTTGGTCACGATAAGCATCATCCGCCGGAGCCATTCTATAAGGACGAATATAGATAGGTTGTGTATTCGGAATAAAGTCAATACCAAAATATATTTCCTTTTCGGGAGGAATACCGTGTAGATTATCTGGGAACACTTCCGGCAACTCTTTTACAATAGGGACCGACTCAAGAGAAGGGGTTTCAGAATCTACATGCCTCACCCTTACTAGATGGTACAAGCAAACCTTAGAAATCATCTTTCTAGCTTTAAGACAAGAAATAACCCAACTCTTAGGCATAGAATTCCTCCCTTCCAATCTAGGATAGCCTCATTTGGGAATTGGAATTGTAACACACCGAAAACTAGTAGGCTTAACTAAAGCTTGTCGTAAAGGTTAGAATCGTAAATATGACTTCCCGCACATAGAATGAAAGGTTTAGGGTTAGGGCATCAAGGTACGACCCCCCAAGGACCAACCAAGGGTCCTTGAGGGGGACCAAAACAGCCCCTAGAAACTACCCAAAATGGGCAACCTACGGATGGAACTTACGCCCAGTAAATGGACCCACGCACCGTGGTTTGGTGTCGTGGGTTAAGGGGAAACATTAGATTTGCAGACCCCAAACCATGCCCCACCAATACAGTCTGTGGGTCCGTCCACGCCCCGTAGGTGGGGGTCGTGGATGGGGACCCGTGGACTGTCCTATTGGCGATGAAGGCAAGGGTTTTTAGGTAATTTCCTTTTTAATCACTATTAAGTGAGGTCATTTTGTATAGTTTTAATGCACCTATAAAAGCCCTTTTAAGTCATTAACCAACCCATTCACCTCATAAATCCCAAAATCCAAATCAATAACCAACTTTTCTCCAAAATCCCCTCTCTAGAACTCCAAGGAAGAAGAAAAGTGAAGCTAGGGTTGAAGATTCAAGATTTTCTCCTAAAATTCGTGGGAATCATTCAATAAGGTACGGTAGCTCTTCATCCTTGGGTAGCCTTCACCTATGGAGCCCCTTCAAAACCCCAATTTCAAAGCTAGAAAACCCAAAAGTTAGGGTTTGACTTCAATCTCATGAATTCCTTTCAAATTTATTTTTAATGATTGAATTATGTTTGTTTATGGATATATTGGTGATTTTATATGATTTTAAGTTGATGTCCTCAAGAATCCATGAATTACCCTATTTTCCCAAATTGGATCTCAAAGTATGGGTATTGATCAATGCAAGTAGAATGTTATAGAATTATAAATGTGATGAATTGATTACTTGAATTATGTTACTATCCATGTCTAATGTATTTTCAATATGTATGGATGAATCATTATCTATGGTCCTTGAAGGGCAATTTATTAGAATTATGCATGACTATGAGATTTATGTATATGTTTTATGAACACTTTGAGAGTAATGTGATTATGACTATGATGTAATTGTGGTGTTATTGAAAGGCTATTCTCACATACACACACTCTTATGAAGGAAGTGTGAATGAAGTTTCCATGATTATGATAATGATGATCTGTTGATTGAAAGGCTATTCTCAATTTTACACTTGTGAATGAAGATGCCATGTTGTGAATGGTTTTCTCACAATATGGGGATTCTTAGGTTGAAAGGTTATTCTCACCTATTGAATCTATGAGCTATCTTATGAATGATGTTGGATTAATAGTTGATTCATTCTTCCATAATAATGAACTCAAGTAATGAAATGTTAAGTACTCCGTGGGGAATAATGCTAAGCATTGAATGGATACTAATTGAGATGGAAACTCATAGTGAATTGAGGCGGGGTTTCTAGTAGCAATCTCTTGAGATGGATGCCCATACGTGAGTTGAGGCGGGGTATCTAGTAGTAATCTCTTTATCCTATAACTATGTGCCCTCATGGACTTTATCTAGTGGATCCACCTAAAAGCTAAATTAATGGTTCTACCTTAGGCAAGTAGGACACCCTTTTCAGTGTGGGTATCACCGGATTCCATGATTTTCTCACATGGTATATGTCGGTTAAGGCTTACCCCCACAATGAATGATTATGAACTATGGCTCCTCAAGAAGCTCTACTTAGTGTGGGTGGGACTATGGAATCTCATTCATGCATTGCACAAGTACGCTTTGAGATTAGTTATGGCATGTTCCTTTTATGTTATGATGATTTATGAAATGAAGTATGCTTAATGTGGATTGTTGCTATGAGTTGCTTTCCTTGATAAGACCTATTAAAGGTGAATGTTTCCTTGTCTATGAGTATTAACAAAGGATGAGATCAAAGAATTGTAAGTATGATTATGGTGACCTAAAAGTGGTACTTAGTATAGATGGGATTATGGGATCTTATCAATGCATTGCACAGGTATAACTTAGGGTTACTTATGAGATAGTTCTATTATGCTATGATGATCTATATGTTGATTTGCTTATGACTTATGCTTTCACACTAAAGTTCATGATGATTTTCGAACTTGGTAAAATGGATACTTTTCAACTAAAATGTCCTTTTTATCATGATTTCAAGGTTTTTATGCATGGTTATCATACTCGGTGCATTTTTCTACTAACCCATATTTTCCTACATTTTCCAAAGTGTAGGGTCCAGTTCCCAAGAATTGGGGTTTTAGCTAGACATGTAAAAGAGATAAAAAATTTATACCAATATCAGTTTCCATCAACTGGGTATGAAGATTTAAGTCTTAAAACACGTCAAGAATGAAGAATCTTTGAGACCCACTTCCAATTTCTTGGAGTTGAAACCCTTTGAATCTTCAAGGTCTTAGAACAAAGTCTCCAAAACCCTCTAAAACTTAGCTCTCTCAAAAACTATAAAAAGTTCCAATAATCGAAGTGATACTAAGCTAGAAATTTAAAACAAGTATTTATAGTGTTTGAAAATTTGTGTTGCGGAGGACCATTTGGCGCAATTAGTCGGCATCGCCGATACGCTCGGTGATCCACCTTTTGGTCGATTTCATCGCCTTCCTGTTTTATCCTTCAGCCTCCTCGCGTTTTGAGTCAGTGGGTGATATGGTACTGCTTTACGGAACTACTCGGCGACACGCCGACTACTCCATTTCGTCGCCAACTTGATCTTTCCCTTCAGGGCTCAGCACACTGGAACAAAAGGCGATATCCAGGCCTATCGATGACTCACCAATAGGGTTCGGTGATCTTCAGGCCTTCATTTCTTTGTTCTTTTCAGCCGCCTTGTTCCTTTTTGCCAAGTAGTGTCCATGCTATGCCTCAAACTCCAAATACCTGAAACTTAAGGGTTTACATCAGTTATTAAGACAAAATATGCATTTAAGGACACTAATTCTATCAAAATATTGCCCTAAATGGGTCCAATTTATGGACTCATCAGGACGTATGAGTCATTTGTCGTTCCTATCTAGTTATTTCATTTTCGAATTATGTTTTAAGGGTTGTGTCCCTATTTTGATTCAAGTATTTTAATAGATGGCCATAATGAGACAAGTCTAGACTTCTGCTTGCTTTTATAAAAAGACTTCGATTGTATGGATAAAGTTTTAAAATTTCTACATCATTTCTTTTATCTTATGTCATGATATGCTAAGGGGCTTATATGAGACCTTTCGGGGTTGAGTACGCCTTGTCACATCTAGGGGGTACCCCTAGGTCATGACAAACTTGGTAATCAGAGCACAAGGTTTACAATGATTCTAGGATGATGTCTTATAAGCCACGTCTAGTAGAGTCTTGTTCATGATGTGATGCGCGCCAGATTTATGAATGAGAGGATATAAGATGTTTAGGAAACTACACTTCTTTCATTACTCTTAATTCATGCGATAGAGTTTAACTCTATAAGGTCCTTCTAATCCTTACCCGGGGGAGTACATGACATGACTACTCAAGGAGCTTTCACCGGTGGATTTGAATGAGACAATGTTTATCAAGGAGCTCCTTCTCAAACTCCTCATATTCTGGTTGACTTATTCACCAATGATAAGATTAGATATGGCTTTCAATTATTGACTCAAGTTGAAATAGAAACTCTGGAATTTTATGGGTCAAAGATGGAGGAAGATCCTCAAGAGTTTATAGCTGAGGTCTCTAAGGTGTTGAACTTTGTGGGTATTACACCCCGTAGCTTAGTAGACCATCTAGGGTTTAGTTAATGGATACAAGAGTCAAGGCCAAAGGGCAAGTGCCATGGCAAAGGGGCAAGGCCTAAGCCAAAGGCCAAGGCTACCCCAACCTTGGCAAGCACTGCCCAAGCTTCACAGCCACCACCACGGCCAGTGATCTTTACCACGACTCGTGGGAAGGCCCGTGAAGGTGCCTTAGCCATATGGAAGGCATGTCCTTGGGGCCAAGCCACTGGACCATGGACCACGAGCCACTTTATGGTTAGTAGTGAAGAGCACGACCCGTGGGAAAGCTCGTGGTCATGCCATGAACTTTTAAAGGCCAAGCCAAGTGTCCTAGATACTGGTACAAGGACCACGAGTAGGACCACGGTCAGTGGTGCCTCTCGTGAAGCCTTGACAATAGGCTGCCAAGTGGAGGATATTTTGGGAAATTCCTAGTTAGGTAGTTATTGAATGGGGTCATTTAGCTTATTCTTAAAACACCTATATAATCTATTTTAATTTTTAACCCTTTAACCAATCCAATTAATTCATTATATCCCATGACCCAAATCAAATCCCCAAAATACTCTCCTCTCAAATATTTCTCTCTCTAAAACTTGAAGAAGAAGATAGAGCTTGAAGCCTAGGTCAAGAAAAAGACTCCATTGTTGCAAACTTTGTAAGGCTTTGTATCCAAGGTATGTTAGCTTATTCATCCATGTATTCTTCCATCCATGGAGCCCCCTAGAATTCCCCAATTTGATGAAGAAAATCTCCAATTCAAGTTAGGGTTTCTCCAATATTATGGGTTAAGTTGGGTATGATTCCAATTGAGTGGATAGTACTTGTTTATGATTGATTTAGTATTTAATCCTTATATTATGATGAAATTATATGTTTTCCATGGTTAACCCTAGTCTAATTGATGAAATTGAAGAATATGGATTTATGCCTTGTGAAGTGAAATTGAGGATTCATAGGTGATCTTCTAGAATTGATGTCATGTATAGTAATTTTTCAAGAATAGAAGTATGTAAACATGAATGGAACTAGATTAAGGTACATATGATGAATCATGACTAGTAAGGCTTTATATTGTACCTATATGATGAATTTTGACTAGAATTGCTTAAAGATGAAGCTTATGACTAGGATGTCTTGTAATTTAGATATGTATCATGATTTTATGAAGAAAAGCTTTGAGATTAAGGCTTGTAGTCATGAGGGTTGATATTTTAGGCTTTCAGAGTAAAGCTAATATGATGAACTATGTATGTTAAGGATTTTGAGAGTAAAGTCCATGTGAGAATAGTAGACTAATGGATAGAATTGTGTTGAAAGGCCTACACTCACCTAATATATCTTATGAGTGCTTGAGTGCATAAAGTGATAGAATCACTTGAACATGGATTGATTGTCAAGGAAATTCTTCCATGAGACATGAATGCTAAGCAAGGGTTAATAAGTAATCTAAGGGGTGTATGCTTGGCCCAAAATGGATATTGAAAATGAGATAGAGAGTCACATAAGGTAGGGTCCAGGCTCCAAGTTGAGAGGAGAACCACACCTAGTTGATATGAAAACTATCCAAGTTAAAGGGGGAACTCTCACATAGTAGATTCAGGGTTTCCCAAAGTTAGGTCTCATGGAAGCCTTCAGCTAGTGGAGTTAGGGTTTCTAGTAGCATTCTCCATATCCAATGAACTAAGACATACTTGAAGAAGTATCTCCAAGTATTCAAAAGCGTTAATGGACTTAGACATGCCGGAGGAGGTATCTTATAGGGTCCATCTCAATAATGAACTTAGACATGCTTAAGGAAGTATCTCATAGGGTTCAACCTAATAATGAACTAAGATGTGCTTGAGGAAGTGCCTCATAGTGTTCTAAGGTTTAAAGAGAGGGATTAGTTTCCAATGAAGAAGTATGAGTATGATGACCTAAAGGATTACTTAGTATGGGTAGGATTATGGGGTCTTATCCATGCATTGCACAAGTATGACTTATGGTTACCTAAGAAGTTTTTCTCTTATGTGATGTATGTTTTGATGGATTGTTGCTATAGTTGCCTTCCATATTATGTGTGACTAAAGGTGAGAGATTACCTTGTCTATGAGAAGTAAGCTACAGGATGAGATCAAATATGATAAAGAGATGTGATGGCCTAAAAGTGGTACTTAGCCTATGTGGGATTATGGGGTCTCATCTATGCATTGCACAAGTATACCTTGAAGGTTACTTATGAAGTTTCTCTTAGGTTATGAGAGACTAAGTATGAACTATGCTTATGAATATGTGGCATTTCCTAGGTTATTGGATTATGCCTTATGTTGACTTATGCTCATGTTATGCCTATGTTGGTGATTATTCTTATGATCATGTTATTATCTCTTATGCTTATGACTTATGTCTTATGTTGGCTAACACTTTTGTTATGCTCTTATGATGTCATGCTAGCTAACATATTTAGTACATTTTGTGCTAGCACATACTCTTGCCTACATTCTTATCAAATGTAGGGTCTAGCGATCTTTGAGTTCCATTCTTGAGGATAGGTTTCTAGAAGTGCAAAGGAGTTGATGATTTGGCGAGTCCTCACAACATTGAGGATAAAGCCACTATTACCTTTATGTCTTTTCTTTCTGTTTTAGACTTTTGTATGGGCTACGTCCCAAGAGTTATTCAAGTTGTATTAGATGGTTTGAGACAAAGTGTTAAAGACTACCGCTTGCATTTTATAAAGACTTCGATTGTAAAGAAAAGTTTTAAAATTTCCGCATCATTTCTATGTACTTCATGTTATGATATGCTAAGTGGCTTACATTCTGTCCTTCAGGGTTCTGTGTGCCATGTTGCAGCTAGGGTATATCCCTGGGTCGTGACAAACTTGGTATCAGAGCACAAGGTTTTGTAATGATTCTGGGATTATCTCAACACCACGTCTAGTAGAGTCCTGTTCGTAAGTGTGAAGTGTGCCACATTTATGAATGGGAAGCTATTAGATGATTAGGAAATCTCATTTATTCATTCTCTAAGTCGCGCCATAGAGTTTAGCTCTAGTAGGTCTTTCTCTTAATCCGTGCCCTATGGTTTTCATAGGGGTAATGGGTGGTTTTTTAATTTTAAAATGAGGTAATTTATTTTTAATTATTTAGACTTTATTTTAAATTAATAATCAAAAAGTAAATGTAAAAACGATTATCAAAAAAATTTATAAAATAAGTTTAAAATTGTGGATCTTTATACGTTAAATAGGGTTGTTTTTTTCTTCATTTTTTAAAATATATTAAATTATATCCATATAACACACCTTAGTTAATAATACAAAGAAAAAACTTCCAATCCAAAAAAAAGTAAAAAAAAAATCAAAAGAACCCACAACCATTAAATAATCAATTTCAAATTTGAATTTCAAATATTAACTAACCTTATCCCTAAAAAAACGTCTAAACTTCCTAACCCACATCTACAAAAAAAAAAACTACTTTAACTACATCATCCACACCTTTTGAAGTCAATTCATCAAAATACGAATTTAAAAATGTGTAAAACAAAAATCACATTCAAACAAAAATCCGAAGTCTTATGGTTTTTTGGGAGCGAGATGATCATGTCAATTTCTGCATTTCAGGCCATTAAGATGAAACGTTTGTTCAACCTAATCTTCAAATATCAACTTCCATTTTACTTATTGTCAAGCCAAGAGTGTAAGATTGACAACATTGACCAGTTTTTAAAGTATTTATTTCTCAAGAAAATATGTTGTATATGGAGATGTTAGATATATTTTATTTGAATCGAAAATTGAACCAAATTGATTAAATTAATCCATTTTATTTGGGTTTGTTTTTACATTTTTAAATACCAATAATATTTTATTTGAATTATTTTTGATTGTTTTTAAAAAACTGAAAATCTCTCTCTCTCTCTCTCTCTCTCTCTCTCTCTCTCTCTCTCTCTCTATATATATATATATATATATATATATATATATATATAT
>JAJOOR010021482.1:0-24958 GCA_036250505.1 Solanum acaule | reverse complement strand
AATAGGACCTTAGTATAGTATAAGTGTGTCTCTGGAATTTCGGGGATAGATTGGGGGATACTTATGCATTTTTCCTAATTTTTAACGTATATATAGTAAATGTCGAACCCCCTTCGATTAGCTCTTATGTCTACTTCTTCAGATTTGAACCCCTTGGTGAAAATTATGGCTCCATCACTAAATGTGAGACTTACTGAAGCGAATCTGAATTTAATCGGGCCCTAATACAGGTGCTTTTGTTATCTTGATGTCAACAAAAAAACTCCTTTCTTCCATAATTAAAACAATTGTTGAGACTAATAAGATGATGAGCTCGCACTGGCATTACAAACCACAGGGTTAAAATAGGAAGAAGTTAAAAGGTTGGTATAAAATCAACTACTCTAATCAAAGTCTACAATTGATTAGTTTAAGTTTACAATCATTTTGCATTATTAAAATCAAAAAAGTTTTTCTACTCGAAATAATTATTGATGGTTCATAAATATGAAATTTTTATACAAATCACATAGTGTTAAGAGCTAATTACATCTTATCTCTACTCTTTTTTAATTTACAAAAATCCCTTAAGTTTGGTGAAATTTGGATACATCTCAAAACATCCCGATACATCGTGTCCCCGTTTCAGATACATCCCTCAACATTTTGATACATCGCGTACGTCCCGATACATCGCGTAAAGTGATGTATCCGAGACTACGAGAGAATATGAATTTTTGTAATTTTTTCAAATGGTAGAAAATTTTAAAGAATATGATAAAATAAATTATATATTTAGATATTTTTTTCAAATTAAAAACCTAACATAAAATAAGGGCCTAATGTTTAATATTTCACCTAACACAAATCTGTATAATTTGCAAATCACAGATCATACCGGCCTTAATGTGAACATAATTCAATTAGACTAATCAAAGTCTAGATCTGAAATTGATTAGTTTAAGTTTACAATTATTTTAAATTATTAAAACCAAACTATTTCTAGTAGAAAAAAAAATGATTGCTAACGGTCCACAGATATATTTGCAAGTGGATAAGCATTTGCCAGTTGACATTTTTCGATTAGTTTAAAAAGCGTGTAATCATAAATTTCAAATATTCTCGATAGAAATTAATTCTTATTATCACCCCATCTTTCACTTTGCGCTGGAATAGAGTATTAAACAAACCTACCTTTCATTCTTGAAGAATTGAGTGAGTTTTTTTTTATCACAAATTCTTCATGTCTTTTATATTATTAATTATTGTGATTTAAAAAATAATAATTAAAGACTCCATATTTGAATTCATGATAAAAATTAAAAAGTTTAACTTTTAAAGTTCAAATAATACCATATAAGTTGAAACAGAAGGAACTATCCAATAGATTAATGACATGTTTGAATTATCTATGAGGTAAGGTCTACTCTAATCGATCTTAACTTATTAATTTTCATATGAAAATTTTGGGTCCGCCACTGATAACTTTTATCATTGAGCAAAATGAGTTTACTAACCCTTCAAGTATACGCATTGTTCCCTTTATAATGACATTCCTCTTCTTCTATGAAGTGTGAATGAACATGCATCCAACTATCGAAATAATTTTATATAGTTTTTCTTATGGTGACTTGGTATTTAAAATTTTATAAAAACGAGACCTCAATTCCATTAGTCTTCATAAAATATGATAAGCCAAAATAATCAATAGTCTACTGAAGAAAATGATATTAAATGGTTGCATAAATCGATGAATAATTCATACTCTAATACAATGTAAATGTTAACTTCATCCAACTGTTGATACCATTATTTTGTTTTATTTTGGTTATTTGATATTTAAAATGATAAAATTAATGGAATCTTAACCTTATTCATCTTTAATAAATATTGATAAATTAGCACATTGTATTGGGGGGAGTGGTTTTGTATACTTACAATTTTTTTTTAAAACTTTTATGTTGTTTTATGGAGTAATAGATTTTTACTTTTACGAATAAGAGATATGAAAAAGACAATTTTCTTCTATCCAAAAAATCTCATTAGAAACATTAGATTTTTTTTATCAAAATTTCAAAATCCGTAATCAAACCGTTAAATCAATAACCCATTATTGATGAACCAATAACTTTTTTTCGATTCAAATTATCGATTTCGGTTCGATTTTAAATGGCACTGAGTATAAAAAATGTATTAAACTTGTCTATTTAAGATCTAGATTTTGATAAACCTTTTTAATAGATGTGTCTCACAAATTTCGATTATAATCTAGGGGTACTTATGCCTTATCCCAAAAATATATAATACAAACTATGAAGTGTGAACTGCATCCAACTATTGAAATAATTTTATATAGTTTTTCTTATGGTGAGTTGGTATTTAAAAATTATAAAACGAGACCTCAATTCCATTAGTCTTCATAAAATATGATAAGCCAAAATAATCAATAGTCAACTGAACAAATCCATATAAATTAAATGGTTGCTTAAATCGATGGATATAATTCATAATATAATGCCAACTGTTAACTTCATCCAGTTGTTGATACCATTATTATTATTTTTTTGGTTATTTGGTATTTAAAATGATAAAATTAATGGAGTCTTAACATAATCTGTCTTTAAGAAATACTGATAAATTAGCCCATTGTATCGGGAGAATTACTTTTGTACGCTTACAAATTTTAAAAAAGAAAAAAACTTTTATGATAGTTTTATAAAAGAATTTTATTTTTACACTTAATGACATTTTTAACGGGGATTGTGGTCAAACGGTTTTTAATTAGAAACACCAAAATTGTTTTGTTTAAAGTTCAAAAATTGCAACATAATAAACTATATATTGAGCACGAAATATAGAGAAAAAATAACAAAAATTGCACTTTAAAATCTTGCACTAGACTTTTGAAATAGACCAGAAAGTAACATAAACAATAAATATATAATTTTCAAATATGAGTTCCTGTTAAATATTATTTTTTGATTTTTCACAGTTTCAATCAAATTTAACATTAGAGTTTGGAGAATATCTGATAGAAAAAACAAAATGGAATTTAGGTACAAACTTCATCGTAAAATTACTCGTAGCTAACAAATATTTTTGATAATTTGTCACTAAATAGAATTAGCAACAAATTTTGTTATTTGTCTATCACTAATTTGTTTTACTTAAAAGGACTAAAAAATATCCGATCAATACTTAAGGGACTATTTTGAACCTACTATCAAAGATAAGGGATCAATTTTGTCATTTTCTCTTGTTGTATGGTCATATATTAATGCTAGCCTTCATTAGCTTTTTAAGTTACAATTTGAACAAAATATATCACATAATAATTTCCTTGTTAATTTTCATGTTCTAACAGCTTTGCGATTATCAGCTTGGAAGTAAAGAAAAAGGTAAAACATTTTTTCAAAGTTTTCTCTTTCTATTTCATTTTACATGTATTTTAGTGATTTGAAAGAAATATTTAGACTCAAAGGCAGATAGAGTAATATCCCCTTTTATTTTTTTATTTTTGTTTATCTGTGGATTCATACATATTACATAATAAGAACAAGGAAAATGGTTTATAAATATTTTTGGATATATAAAATGATCTGATAATTTAAGCATCAATAGTAGTTGAAACAATTTATTTTCCGGTGGCAAGATAGGTCTCCGATCAATAGTAGTTGAAACAAGTAATTAGGAACTCATATATTTTTCTTCATACGAAACACACTCCAATAGAATTCGAGCTTGTAAAAGGAGATTAAGGTCTCTAATGAAAACCTACATAAGATGTTTATGTAGATACAAATCTTCGCTCTACATAAGATCTTAATATATCATGATGCATATCTCTTGTATTTATTCAAAATCGTAACTCTTGCTTGTTGCCGTTCCTTTTAACTTGTGTAGTTACAACATATCTTTTTTAGAATTCAAAACCTAAAAAATTAATAGTTAACATTCTTTAACTCTTGCTTCTTGCCGTTCCTTTTAACTTGTGTTTCTAACTTTTATCCTTAATTATTAAATATGCATGTGATTAGTTGAAAAAAATCAAATCGAAGGGCTATCAGTACTTTTACATGCTCCAAATGGTTAGAGAATCAAAGGTATGTCTACCAATCCTTTTACATGCTCCAAATTAGTAGTAGTAATTATGTTGGTTATATTTTTTTTTAGCAACTATTAGTTTTACATATTTTTGTAACAATACTATTAGTATGTTTTACACAGAAATCAACAACAGTAAAATGATAAGAAAAAGACTATATAAGTGCGGAAGTTTTCTTTGTATTAAACGTTAACAAAATACTCTGTTACAAGAGTCTTAAATAGATGAAAAACTAGCAAACAAAAGAGCACGTTTATTCTCCTAGAAAATCAATCTAAAACTGACTCCACCATTCCTGTTGCCTAAAGACTAAAAAAAAACTTATTTGACTCCTAAACAAATGCAACAACCAAGCGAGTACTCCACAAAGCTAGCTGCCAACATCCCCTCTCTTAAACTGAAATATCTTTCAGTTTAATTTGCAAACACCGAGATAATCATGTAGCTTTAGGGATGACATTGATTTCAGGGATGGTGTGAACATGTATGCGATCTTCTCTTCACTTCTGCAATAAATAAGGCTAATCTTTGCATCCTTAGTAAGATCACGAAAGAAGTGGTACTTCACAACTAAATGCTTACTTCATTCATGTTCAACTGGATTCTTTGAAAGATTAGTCACCGAACGATATATTGTCACAATAAATTGGCATTGATCCTTCCGGCTTAAAATGAAGTTCTTCAAGAATATTTCTAAGCCAAACATTGACAAACACGTGATAGTGCAACAACATACTCTGCTTTGGTAGTCGACAAAGTAACAATAAGTTGTTTCTTTAAAGACCAAGAAATACCTTCAGACCCTAGCAGAAAAACACATCATGCATGACTTCAAGATTTTCAGCATAGTTACTATTAGTGTGTCACTCCCCGAGTCTACACCCTAGACGTGATCGACACTCGAGAATCATTGCGGGTCCCCAAGCAAATCCTTGGCCTGGCTCAATACTCAGTGGAAGACTTACTCAACAATATAGAAAACCTCAAATGTAAACTCAACTCATAAAGATATCATTAATAAGATAGTTTAACTCAGTATACTCGGAAATACTCAAAACATAATTATTCAACTTAAGTCTTTAACATCACAAAGGAAATGGAAAAGACTTCTCAACTACTACTGTCTATGAAGCCTCTAAAATACTGGGTTGGAAGTCGGGACAAGACCAACGACATCCTAACAAAACTGAAAGATAAATGGGAAATCCTTCGGAAGCAAGGAGGCTCACCAAAACAAATCTAAAACTGCAAATAGTATCAACAGAGCGCCTGTTAATTACCCCGATACCTGTATCTGCATCATCAAAAGATGCAGGCCAAATGATGTTAGTACATTGAATATACGAGCATGTAAGGGGAACACTGAACATAACCTGCAAGCTTGAACTGATAAAACAAAATCATACTCACCTCAACTTAACTCAACTCAATAAGAAAGCAACAATAAAGATGCATTTTATATAAGCTTTTAAAATAGTAGATAATAACTCAATGTATTTAAAAATTCAATAATAACTATTTACTCTTATTTGGGAGATTCCCTAACCGACAACCATCACTATGAGCTATGTTGTCACGCCCCGAGGCTACATCCTGAACGTAAACACTGTACCTAGGATCACGAGTGACCCCAAGTTAACCCTGAGCTGGCATATCATAAGCATACTAAAAGATTACTGAATAAATATACAATGCGGAAGCTTAAACAGTGATAACTAAAAGTGCGAAATACCCAATACTGATCTGAATATATAAAAGACTATGAGTTTAATAAAAACTGGAGGATCAAACTCAAAACTAAAACTGAATCTAGTACTATGTCTGAAAAAGCCTCTAACTGACTAAAGTTTTTGGGACATGCTCCTAACTAACTCTAGCAAAACTGAAAACTGAATAAAAAGACTAAAGTGTAAAGCATTTCTATTGTCCTCAAAGTTTGAGAACTCACTACTGAAGCTACTAAAATGGAGATCGAGTACCGATCTATGCGTGATTTAGATGATGAGTACATGAACGTACATTATGAAATGATGTAGCACAGAGTATGTGTCAGTACTTGGAATGTACTGAGCATGCAGGATATAAAGTATAGTTGAATAAAATACATAAATGAACAAAGCATACTGAGCAATAACATAATCTGAACTGAATGTAAATGCTTAAATATACTGAAGGCTGAGCTAAATGCAATAACCAAGTACTAATCCTGAACATGACATACTGAGACTGAATGCTGAAATATAACTGAAGACCTGGTCAAATGCATTGAAGTCTGACTGTGAGAGCTACTATTAATCGACATAAAACCACGTAAACTAAACGTGGAGTCCGATGTATACACCCCATCGAGAGGACCCAATATACCTTGCCAAGGGTATAAAGGAATGAATGTTCGATGTATACACACTATCGATAGGACCCAATATACCTTGCCAGGGGTATAAAGGATGGCGTGATCACTAAAGATGATGCCCAACAGAGGTCTTACATCAAATGCCACCTTTTATGTCATGCCCCGAGCCTACACCCTGGGCGGGACCGGCATCTGAAGACCATTGTTGGCCGCAAGCGAACCCTTGGCCTGGCTTTCTTAACTCAGCGGAAACTTAACTCAACAGAATAACTCAATGCAATGAAAGGTCATAAACAACCTAACTAATAAAATCTGGCCAACAGGCAACTCGAGTCTCAAAATAGAATATTTATATATACATAGATGAGAGACTCAATACTAATTGACTGACTGACTAACTGTCTATGAAGCCTCTATAACATTGAGATAGACGTTGGAACAGACCCCGCAACATCCTAATAAAGCAAAACTAGGAAAAATAAATAATAGAGTCCTCCAGAATGCAAGGAGGCTCACCAGTGACTCTGGAGTGCTCAACTGGATCAACGGTGTGCTGGATGATGATCCTGTGTATCTGCATCTGCATCATAATAAGATGCAGGCCAACTGGCATCAGTACATGGAATGTACGAGTATGCGAGCTGGACAGCTAAGCAACAACTTAATCTTGAAAGGGATACAAAAGAGAACTTACCTTGGCTCTGTTCAACTCAAGAATAACTGAATTCAATATAAAGCAATAAGACACATGCAATATATAAAGCTTGTAACACTATTAAAACATGACGTCAAAATCATATTTATAATATCATAAAATACCATGCTCCCTCTCAAAGTCTACTTGTGCAATGCATGAATGAAATCTCATACCCCCATCCATACTAAGCAGAACCCCTAGAGGAACCATGTAATTTCTACTGTGGGAGTTTCTCTAACCGACAACCACCACTATGAACCTAAGTGGTGACACAACGTCTTGTCCACGCTGCCAGAACTGTCATATACTTTGCCGTCATATAGAACTACTTAACTTTAACTTAGTGGATCCACTAGCTTAATCTTATGTGATCATCTAAAAAGAATGACCCGTTAAGTCCTATGTTGGCTACATGGTTCTTATGGAGAGTTGAGTTAAGATGAACTCGTGTCCCCAATTCGGTGCTCAAGACTACTCCCAAAAACATACTTTAGCTCATAAGTGTTTTAAACACAAACTTCTTTCTCTGGTTTGAAATAATTGCTCAAATTTATAATATGATCATTGATGACTCGGGAATTCATACAGCATAAACATTGATGACATGCTCGATTGTCATACTAATCATGTTTTAGAAATTCTTTCGCAAAACTCATCTTTTTTCTTAAAAGAGATAGTACTCAAACTGCTCAAAACTCTTTTGGAAATCTCAGTTTCCTCTCATCTTAAATGTGAAAACATTTATAAACTTCTTTGGGAATACTTCGTTCCCTAATAACTTTTGAGAAATGAACTTGACTCTATACTCTTTACTTAACTTGAAACTCTATACTATTTACTTAACTTGAAACTCTATACTCTTTACTTAACTTGAAACTTGAGCCCTAAAATGAAGTAAAACGTTCACTAAAGACTCTTGAAAAAACTTTAAAGACTTGCTCTGACTTACTTCTTAACTTCTAAGCTCGACTCTAACTTCACTTGACTTTGATCCTAACTTTTCTCGAATTGGATTATGAATTCAAGGGTAATGATCTCATGTTTATGGATGAGTTTGGGATGTTTAGATGTACCTCCGAGTGTTGAAAACAACTATAAAACATAGATACATTACCAAGGAACATGTATGAAAAAGTGGGGAATGAATGGGTAGAACTGGCGTCCTTGGCGCTCTGAGAGGCGCGGGGCGCTAGCCCTCAAAGCTCAGAAGGCCTGGTGGGGCGCTCTTCATGGCGCGCCGCCCCAAAGGTGGAAGCTCAAAAACCCTTTTGGGGCGCGCTGGCTGGCGTGACGCCCCAGTCTTTTTCCCCGAAAATCCGACTCTTCTCCTCTATTTTTCCAACTATAAACCTTCTCAACAACAAAGATTCTTCCCCCAAACACTTAGAATCATTAAGACCCCTTAACATACAATAGATTCAACTCAAAATCACAACCGGAAACATGCACCAAACCAACAAGAAACTTCAACAACACAACCACAACTTCAACAAACACAACCACAAACTTCAACAAACACAACCAATCTTTTCTCGGAATTAAAACGAGTTTGGCATGTGGGGGAATGAACCAACCCAACACTATGATCTCACATACCTTAATAGGGATCACCCCCGACGAAAATCACGATGATCTCAACGAACTTTGCTCCTTCTTCTCATTTCTCCTCTTCTCTCCTTTTCTCTCAAGAACCCTAACTCTCACTTTTCAAAGGGGAAACTGAATTAAAATCAGTCTAGACCCTAAATATAATCAAAAGAAATGGTTAGGGAAAAGACCAAAATACCCTTACAAATTCGGATGAACTTCCCTGTGCCAACAACCCAATTTCCAAAGGGCATAACTCATTCATACGAACTCGGAATCGCGCAAACTTGGCGGCGTTGGAAAGATCATTCCAAGAGTTTCGCAAAAATAACTGGAAATATACCTAAATCATTCTGATCTAGGAGTTATGACTATTCAAAGTTGACCAAAAACTCACTTTTTTTTCCATACTTGGCTGAATTTCCAGCTTTTTGAATTCTTTCCAAAAATGACTATTTCCAAATTTCAAGCTTCTTCATTGTTATTTCAAATTGCGGGATGTTACATTTTACTATCTCACTTTAAACCTATTCTATTGTCACTAGTCCCATAGGAAACCGAGTCCATAACTATACCACAAGGCAACGTAGAATACGGGGTGTTACAAGAAGGGACTGATAAACCTACGGGGGCACGCAGTTCTGGGACTATGAGGGTACACTAAACCCTAGTTCAACTCGGTCTAAGCCTACTCCCAACTAGAATGTGTATGACACAACAAAACTGAAATACTACATAGCTCAATGTTCTGACATGCAAATCTGAGAATGCAACATTTAAATACTGACAATGAAACATTATTAACTGGATCATGTATATCTGTTTAAACTGACCTAGCAAGTGTAATTCATGAACTAAAAGAATCTACACAACTAGGGTTCTGAGTTTCATGCAAGGAACTAAGCAATAATATTACAAAAACACGATAATCTGATTAAGGACACTATAACAGCTAAATCGCAACAATTTTCTAAAGTTCTAGAAACCCTAGGTCTAAAAAAGATAAAGGGAATCAAGAATCTGACTGAATTCTAAGAACCTAGTGGATGAAAGGAATCCACTAGTGAAATTCCACATACCTGGTGATGAAATCTACGGAGAAATGCTTCCATTTTGGGGTTGAAACTTTGAAGAGCATTATGGCTTGTTCTTGGGAATTTTGGTCAACTTTTCTTCTTCTTTTTGCTCCAAGTTTGAATGATTTTAGGTGAATGAGGGTTCTGGGTAAGTCTGACTAAGTTATTAGGCTTAGACTGAGTAAACGACGTAGTTTAGGCATAAAACGATGAAGTTTAAGCGCCCAACACATGGGAAAAAGACCTAAATGACCCTAACTTAAAAGTTGTTGAAGGCCACCCACGGAGGGACCTACTAGCCATAGGGGGACCTACTAGCCGTAGGTCGACCTACCAACCGTAGGTGGGGTCGTCGATCAAGTCTACCCGATAGGGCTTCACTAAAATGAGCATAAATTTTTACTCGGAGATGGGATTTTAGAAAACTCGGTGACGTTGGAAAGAGGATTAAATTATCTATCATTTGGTAGGTCTGGGCCACCCAGTTCCTTTTGTGCTAAGGGTTAGGAGCATTTGAAGTTGACCCAACATCAATTTCCCTCTAGCTGGCTGTTGACCCTCATCTACGGTCCAACCACGGACCGTATTGGTCGACCATGGGTGGGATCAGAAATCATAAATATTTGGTCCTCAACGACGAACCCCACCTACGGACTGTGTGTCAAGGCACGGACCGTTAGTGGCTTCCGTGGTTCTTGCACCAGGTCTGGAAAGCTGCAATTTTTTATATTTTCTCAAATCCGATGTGCTACAATATCTCCCTCTTGGAAATATTTATCCTCGAATGAAGTCTAAACAAGCTGAGTATGGAGGGAAGAAGCTACAATTTCTACCACTAAGTACTAGAAACTGATATATAACTGAACCGATCATATAATGCTTTTCTAGTTTTCTTTTTTTTCTCTTTCATTTTTTACATGTATTTTTGTGATTCACTTGATTTGAAAGAAACATACATAATAAAAATTAGAAAATGATTAAAAGTTACAGACACCAAGCAAAGCCCTCAAATAGATAAACTTATCTGCTGCCAACGACTTCGTCAATATATCAGCTAATTGCTTATGAGTGTTGCAATGCTTCAATACAATCTCCTCCTTTGCAACCAAATCACGAATGAAATGGAAGCGAACATCAATGTGCTTCGTTCTACTATGAAATTTTGGATTCTTTGTCATGGAGATTGATGCTTTGTTGTCGCAGTATATCTCTGTTGCACTTTCTTGCTTATGCTAAAGTTCTGCTAACATCCTTCTTAGCCAGATAGCTTGGCAAGTGGCTGAAGTAGCTGCAATGTACTCAGCTTCAGAAGTGGATAAGGTTGTTGTAGCTTTGCTTCTTTGAGCTCCAATTTATTACTCCTAACCCAAGAGTAAAAATATGTACTGAAATGCTTCGTCTATTATCCAATGAACCAGCATAGTCACTATCAGTAAATCCACATAATCTGAAGTTAGACACTTGTGAATACCAAATCCCATAGTCCATACTTCCAGCGACATAACGCAAAACTCTTTTTGCTTCTCCAAAATGAACATTTGAAGGTTGTTGCATAAACCTGGATATAACACCAACAAAGAATGCAATATCGGGGCAAGTATGGGTTACGTAAATTCAACCAACTATGCTTCTGAAACTTCTAGCAGCATCCATCTCTGCTCCATCCTTAAGCTGCAGTTTTTCACCAACATTCATAGGTGTAGCAGCAGGCTTGCAATTAAGCAAACCAAGCTTAATGAGAAGGTCATTGGCATATTTTCTTTGTGAAAGAAATATTCGATCTTCAGCTTGATGGACTTCAAGGCCAAGAAAATAATGTAATAACCCGATATCTGACATCTCAAACTCATTCATCATTTGAGACTTAAATTCATCCACCAGAGAAATAAAAGAGCTACAATAAAACATAAAGGTAAACCATGATGAAATCATTACCTTTCTTCTTTACATACAACGTGGGTTCATTCTCACTTCTCATATATCTCTTTCTCTGAAAATACTAATCGATTTTGCTATACCACACTCGAGGGGATTGCTTCAAACCATACAATGCCTTTTTTAGTTTGTAGACCTTTGTTTCATCACCCTTCTTTATGAAACCTTCTGGTTGTGCTACGTAGACCTCTTCTTATAGGTCTCCATTGAGAAATACCGACTTGACATCAAATTAATAAACTAGTCATTATGACTGTGCAGCCAATGCTAGAATAAGTCTAACAGTTTTAAATTGAGAAACCGGAGAAAATGTTTCTTCAAAATCAATATCATATTGTTGTGCATATCCTTTTTCCACAAGACGAACTTTATGCTTCTGCAGGCTCCCATCCGCTGCAAATTTTATCTTGAACACCCATTTCAAACCAATTGCATTTTTGTCTTCTTGTAATTCCACCATCTCCCATGTGCCATTCTTTTCAATAGATTTCATCTCTTCTAACATCGCTCTCCGCCACTCTTCATTTTCAGCTGCTTCTCCATAATGTGTAGGATCTGAAATAGCAAAAGAAAATTGACAAGTTGTATACATGTTATTGGCGTACTTGGGGTTCGACTTTTTAAGACTTGTTGATCTTCTTAATGGAATTGGCTCATCTAAAGACTCTTCAAGAGTAGTAGATGAAGAGTTTCTGCTCCCTGAAGTTGAAGAAAATGAATCTGGAGAAGTGGTACTAGAACCAGGTAGCTGTAGGAGTTGGTTGCTGAATTGCATCAAAAGTGATTCTAGTGGGCATAGGAATATGTTCCCGCATCATATCGTTGCTTCGACTCCAATTCCAGCTTGTCATTTCATCAAATACTACATCCTTCTAATTAAAATCTTTCTACTAAGAGGGTTATACAGTCTATATGCTTTAGATTGTGTGCAGTAACAAATAAAAATACATTTTTCAGATTTTTCATCCAACTTATGACGAAATTGGGAATTTACCAAAGCATAAGCAATACAATAAAAAATTCTTAAATAACTTACAGTTGGTTTTCTACCCTTCCAAGCTTTAAATGGAGTTTGATACATACCAGCCTTTGTTGGAGACAGATTCAATAAATGGACTAATGTCGCTACAGCTTCAACCCAAAATTGATTTGGAACTCCCTTCGCTTGTAACATGTTTCTTGCCATCTCCACAACAGTGCGATTTTTTCGCTCAGCAACACCACTTTGCTCCGGAGTATAATGTGTTGTCAGCTCCCTATGAATGCCATTTTCCTCACAAAAGAGATTAAACTCCTTGAACAAGAATTCGCCGGCTCTATCTGTGCGAAAAGTTTTTATGCACAGACCATTTTGCTTCTCAACCTGGGATTTAAAATATTTGAATTTTTGAAATATTTCTGATTTGCTTTCTAAAAAATAGATCCAACTCATGCGACTACAATCATCAGTAAATAGTAGAAAATAACGACTCCCACCAAAAGATATAGTATGCATAGGTCCACATAAATCAACATGTATTAATTCAAGACACTTTGAAGTCCTCCAAGCTTTTCCAACAGGAAAAGACTTCCTAGTTTGTTTTCCATAAATGCACCCTTCACACAATTCAATAGAATCAATTTTTGGTAGTCCAAGAACCATACATTTGTCAACTAGCAATTTCAGGCCCTTTATATTGAGGTGACCATACCTCAAATGCAACAACTTCGACTCATCTTTTGCACTTGCAGCAAGCGCAAAACTTTCCATGTTAGAAACATCCAGTGGAAACATCTTATTTGGCATCATAATGATGCGAACCTTTTTGCTTGACTTCTTGTTTGTAATGACACAAGCATCGTCATCAAACCAAAGAGAATGCCCATCAGACATTAGTTGTCCAACACTCAACAAATTGTATCCTAAATCAGGTACAAATTGAACGTTGTCCAACATTTTTTTTTTGCCATGGCTAGTGTCAATACCCACAGTGCCTTTTCCTTCAACCTGTTTCTCTTTTGTGTTGCCAAGCTGCACCTTTTTCTTTTGCTTCTCATCTAGCTCCTGGAACAAAGATTTGGTACCTGTTATATGATTTGAACAGCCACTATCAACAAACCATACATCACTTGGCTTGTGATCTGTATCAATGCAAGCCATAAAGATATAATTCTCTTCCTCATTTTCTGTTGCTGCAAAGTTTATTTTCTGGTCTTTATACCAGCAATTAGCCTTTATATGTCTGTAGCACTGACAATGATGACATTGAATGACATTCTTTATGTTCCTTTGCTCATTGGACTGCATATGCCCATCATTCCTTCCTCTGCCTCTTCCATAGCCACGACCTCGACCACTACGGAATCTTCCTCTTCCTCGAACTCTACTTGCTGGACCATTGTTCTCACCATATTTGGTTGTTGCTTTCTTCACCTGGAATGCTTTATCTTCATTCTTTTCAATAGATCGATTGAGTCTCGCCTCATGGGCTTGAAAATCCTTAGACTCTTCTATAGCAGCAACTACATGATCAAATTTTGGAGTCAAGCTTCACAATATCTTTTCCACAATCGTTTGATCAGTAACTTTCTCGCCACATGATCGAATTTTGCTGACAATTTCACTCTATGGACAAGAAATCAGCAATTGATTCTCCATTTTTCATCATCAAAGTTTCAAAGTCACGCAGAAGTGATTGCAATCTCACCACAATGACCTTTGAATCACCATGTAACTCCTTCTGCAGAATGGACCAAGCTTGCTTTGATGTGGTTGTTGTCGCGATCCGTGAAAAGTGGCTATCATGAACTGCCTACTGGATAAAAACCAGTGCTTTAGCATATTTTTTCTTACTGTCTCGCAGTCTATTTTCTTCGTCAAGATCTACAAATCCTCGTACTATCAAGTCCCAAAGATCTTGAGATTTGAGTATTGTTTTCATACGAATACTCCAGAATTCGTAGCTTTCTCCCTTGAAGACGGGAATGAGAACATTGAAAAATATATATTTCCTCCGTACTGAACACACCTTATATTAAAAGTGTTTTTCATTTCATGATATATCACTAAATCAAAAATGATCTTTAAATATGCACGTGATTACTATCTTCTAATTTCCATCAATACTTTTACATGCTCCAAATTAGTAATAATTTACTTTTACATATAAATTATATACTTATTTTTCTAGTAATTATTAGTTTTACATATTTTTGTAACAATTATTTTGAGAATGTGTGTTGCATATTTGGCCCCAATAACTTATAAGATTATTTTTTTTAAAAAAAAAATACTTATGCTAAAATCTTTAAACAACATTCAATAATCATATATAGTAACAAATTAAAACAATGATAACATCATATGATATGTTAAAATTGTCTAAGGGGCTAGATGATATACTTGAGCTGATAAATCCCATAAAATAGCAAACTAATGATTACTATGTGTATATATATGAATAATTGGACAGTACAATAAAAACTTGAATCTAATATTACATGTTCTATTAATTTATAAAAAATGACAAACTTACAAGAAAAAAATCATAAAAATTGAAATATAGAATTAGAGTTAAAGGGAAACATTTATAAACATGTTCTGTGGTATGATTTCTTCACTTTTCTATCAAGATAATGATGAAGTAATTCTAGAGAAATACAAGATGGATGGTGTTGTCCCTCTGCTGCAGGAAGAGATGAAAAGTTATTTAAGTTTGAAGAATAATGTAGCAATTATGAGCACAGAGGAGAAAATGTTTGAATACCTCTTCACAAACCTTCATGATCTACTAAACAATACTTCTTCTTTGGATGATAACTTATATTACAGGATGTCCAAGAAAATAAACATTTTTCGCCAAGTATTCCGTCGTCTGACAGATTTCTATCCTATCCTCCTGGCCAACAAAACAACTACTACTCAATATCTCTTTCCTCGCTTCCAATTCATCTCCCATACATTTCTACAATTCTATTTTGATATTTGGACTGGAAATGATGTCCCATTTTATGTGACATCATTTCCTTTTTTGTCAGTTCCAAAAAGAATGTCACATTTCTTTATATGGTAAGTATTTAAAAGTACAATTCCTCTTTTACTCTTGTTGGTCCGACTTAATCTTAAAGATAGTACTCCAATATATTTATGAGGAGAGAGAAAAGTGAGTTTACTTTTTAATATGACTATTTTTTAAAGGGGTAATTTGGTAAACATTTTAAAGTCTTTATTTATTTCTTTAACTCCGTGTCCAGTCAAATATTGCCACATAAAATGGGCCGGAGGGAGCATTTTTTTCGTCAATGATCCACTAGCAAATATTTTAATGGGCTGTCGGAAATTATATAGAAAGACTTGGCTTTAATAATTCAAATTGATAGTAAACTTAAACTAATCTATTTCAGATCTAAACTTTTGATAAATTAATTGACAGTTCACATTTGCAGATCTAACAATCAGTGAATTAGATTCTTCAACATTTGCTTCTTGTAAATCTGCAACAAGGCAAACTACCATTTGAGAGGAATTATTAGCTTGGAAGTAAACAAAAAGGTATAATATAATCTTTTTCTAGTTTTCATTTTACATGTATTTTTGTTATTCACTTGATTTGAAAGAAACATACATAACAAGAACTAGAAAATTAATTGGCTTAAGTCATCGACAGTCACTTAAAGTTATCCTCATAATTCACTTAAACACCTCAACTGGGGCTTCAACTAATCTATTTCAGATCTAGACTTTTGATAAACTAATTGAAAGTTCACATTTGCAGATCTAACAACAAGTGAATTAAGTTCTTCAACATTTGCTGCTTGCTTTTGCTGACTCAATTTTCTCAATATAAGTGTTGTAAATCTGCAACAAGGCAAACTACCATTTGAGAGCAATTATTAGCTTGGAAGTAAACAAAAAGGTATAATATAATGTTTTTCTAGTTTTCTTTTTTTCTATTTCATTTTACATGTATTTTTGTGATTCACTTGATTTGATAGAAACATACATAATAAGAATTAGAAAAATGAATTATATTTTTTACTTGATAATTATAGAATATGTGTGTTGGATATATAGAATGATCTGATAATTTAGGATCAGTCTCCAACCCTCTTCCCTTCCCTTTTTACACTGTTTTTCAACTTTTTTCATTCAATTTTCTCATGTTTAGTAAGTACGAAACCTTTGTACCAATCACACCCATATAGGGTCCAAGCTTCTAAAGGGAGATTAATTAAGGTCTCTAATCATTATATGAAGAAGACCTTTTAACGTAGTTTATATAGATATATATCTTGGTTGGCTCTACAATTAAGATTTTAATATATCATGATATTGGAAACACTTTAATATAGTGTGTGTTCAGGAGGAAGTATTTATATTTTTTTAATGTTTTCATGTTCGATTACTTAAATATTTAGAAAATATATCAAACACACATAAAAAATAAAATAACAAACCCACCTATTAGTTAAAAAAAACATTTTCAGAAAATAATTTCTTTCATACCAAACACACTCATGGTTTGTGTAAATTTAGATCTCGTCTCTCTAGTACTCCCTCCATTTCATATTAAGTAAAATATTTAGATTTTTTTCATTGTTCAGAATAATTGAATTGTTCAAAATTCAAAAAGGATGTTTGATTTTTTTTCCATATTTACCCTTTTATTTATTGGAGTTTTTATATTTTCTAGGAGATAAATTACACTACTTACAAAGCTATATTTATGATTTCTCAAATGATAATAGTGGAAATTATGATTTAAATTATGTTCTTAAATGTTTTGCTTAATATATGTGCATTATCTCACAAATTCAATTAATATGGAATAAATGGAGTATACATTATGGTCCAAATTCTTGAAAATTTATTAGTGTGTGTACTTGTGCGCCACTCTGAGTATCTTATCAAATCTAATCAACGTAAAATAGTATATATTTTGACATGCTATTTGTTACTTTCACCAATTCATGTATTTACTTAAAACAGTAAATTACTAAGTATAATTATAATTCAAAACCTATAAACTTAATAATTAACATTCTTAACTCTTGCTTCTTGCATTTCCCTTTACTTGTGCATGTGATTACTATCTTCTACGTAATTTTTATCCTAATTAAATATGCATGTGATCATTAGTTGAAAAATCAATTCTTTAGAAATTGAAGGCTGGTTCGAAGTTGGAGAGTCAATGGAAAAAGAAGGAAAATCATCGGTATGTCTATCAATACTTTCACATGCTCCAAATTAGTAATAATTAAGTTTTACATATAAATTATACTTATTTTTCTAGAAATTATTAGTTTTACATATTTTTGTAACAATTATTTTGAGAATGTGTTTTGCATGTTTGGCCCCAATTACTTATAAGATTATTTTTTTTAAAAATAATACTTATGATAAAATCTTTAAACAACATTCAATAATCATAGTAACAAATTAAAACAATGATAACATCATATGATATGTTAAAATTGTCTAAGGGGTTAGATAATATACTTGAAAAGTTGTGAATGAGTATATTTAATGACCGAAGCTAAAAAGATTAACAATTAAAAAGGTACCCCAATGTATTAAAATTCATTAAGAAGTGTGAACTGTTAAGTCATATTTGACTTTTCGATTGATTGTGTAGCCCAAAAGTATGTGGATCATGATGAGGTTATACATATTGCTCCTCCCCAACTTATTAGGGAGGGTCCCATAAATATTTTTTTTTAAAATCATTTGGAAATCATATCACCAAAATATTCATGGATTAATTTAATTAGTATTATTATGTTTTAATTTAGGAGGTGCCACTTGAGGAAAAAAGAAGAAGAATCAGGAATCTTATTGATGATTTATTGAATGGGTTGAAGAAAATACAGAATGAAGAAGAACAAGAATTCCTTGATTCAAAATGGTATGACATTGAAGAGCTAAGAACGCATCTGAGATTCTTAAGAACATTTGTCCTGTTTGGGGATTCAAGTTTGGACGGTGACTTTTATGAGAGGATGTCCAACAAGATAAACATGTTCTGTGGTATGATTTCGTCACTTTTCTATGAAGATAAATTCATCCAAGCGAAATACAAGATGGATGGTGTTGTCCCTCTGCTGCTGGAAGAGATGCAAAGTTATTTGAGTTTGAAGAATGATAATTATGTAGCAGTGACCACAGAGGAGAAAATGTTTGAATACCTCTGGATAGACCTTCATGAAATACCAAACTTTATTTCTTATTTGGATGATGACTTTTATGAGAGGATGTCCAAGAAAATAAACATTCTTCGCCAAGTATTCCGTCGTCTGACAGATTTCTCTCCTATCCTCCTGGCCAACAAAACAACTACTACTCAATATCTCTTTCCTCGCTTCCAATTCATCGCCCATACATTTCTACAATTCTATTTTGATATTTGGACTGGAAAGTATAAACCAAGTTATGATGATGATGGGTACTTTTCCATAGTCTCTGAATACTCTTCCAAAGTCTCTTCTCTACTCATCGACATAATCCCTCTTGAGCTGGAGGTTCTATACATTTCTACTTCTAAGCTCATAAAAGAATCAACGTCAACTCAATTAAAACGGTTTGTGAAGCAAATCCTAAAAGCATCTCCAAAGATTCTTCAAAATTATCTCATTCATCTCCAAGGACGCATGGTAGCTGTCAATTACTCTCAAACTCAAAGTATTAATGTCATGATCGAGTTCCTATTGATCTTTCTCACCAATAAACCAAAGCGCTTTATCCATCCTGACAAATTGAACGATATGTTGGCACATGTCGCACTACTTACAAGGAAGATATCTACTCTCAAGGAGGAGAGCTCTAATATGGATGAAGCAAACTTTTCAGCTCCAGACTTGTTGCAAGAAATTGAACGAATGAAGGGAGATATCAAACAGAATTTTTTGAAAGCCCCGGATCAGACATCTCAACTTTGCTTTCCTATGGATGATGGTTTCCTCTTCATGAATCTTCTACTCAGACATTTAAATGATTTGCTCATTTCCAATGCTTATTCAGTTTCTCTCATTAAGAAAGAAATTGGGATGGTGAAAGAAAGCCTTGAATTCCTTAGATCATCTTTCAGGCAAACATTGGATGACAGTAGTGGAGTAGTTAAAGATTGTTGGTTGCGTGCTTTAGATGTGGCATATGAGGCAGAACATGTCATTAATTCCATTCTTGTCAGAGATAAGGCTCTCTCGCATCTCATCTTCTCACTTCCGAGTGTCACTGATAAGATCAAGCTTATCGTGGCACAAGTCACCAGATTACAACTGAAGGATAAGAATGGGGATCACCCCCTTGATGCAAAGTCTTTCGTCGAGCCAATTGAGTCAACCTCATCACCTTTTGTTGAGGTAACAGTAGGTCATGAGAAAGAAAAATCCCAGATCATTGGCCAGCTCCTTAATCAACATGAATCTGAGCTTGATGTCATTTCGATTGTCGGAATGCCAGGAGTCGGTAAAACTACTCTGGCCAACAGAGTGTATAACGATACGTCAGTTGCTAGTCATTTCAATGTTCGTGCTTGGTGCACTGTTTCCCAAAAGTATAACAAGTCAAAGGTGTTGCGGCAGATTCTTCAGCAAGTTACTGGCTCGGGAGGAAAAGAAAGTGAGGATGACCTTGCTGTAAAGCTACGAGGAGCACTATATGATAAAAGGTACCTCATCGTCTTGGATGATGTGTGGGATATTGAAACAGGGGAGATGTTAGTAGCATGTTTTCCAAAGATTGGGAGAGGAAATAGAATCATCTTAACTAGTCGAATTAGTAAGGTAGGTTGGCAAGTTAAATGCCGTACTAATCCTCTCCACCTCCAAGTTTTAACACCTAAAGAAAGTTGGGATCTATTCGAAAAAAGGGTATTTGGAAAAGGAAGCTGCCCTGCTGAACTGTCGGATATTGGACACCAAATAGTTGGGAAATGTGGAGGGCTTCCTTTGACTGTTGTTTTGATTGCTGGATTGATTGTTAGAGTAAGGAAAGGAAAGGAAAAGGAAAAGGAAAAGGGTTTGTGGCTTAAGATTCAACATAATTTGGATTCCTTTATTTCTGCCAACATCAATTTGGTGATTCAATTAAGTTATGACCATTTACCATACCACCTGAAGCCGTTGTTGCTTTACTGTGCAAGATCTCGAAAGAGCAAACGAACTCCAGTCTCTAAGTTGATGCAGTTGTGGATGGCTGAAGGTTTTGTGGACCATGATATCCGATCCAAGAATAGTTTAGAGGAAGTAACTCAAAGTTACTTGGATGCTTTAATTTCCAGTAGCCTGATAATGGTGGATCATATCAAGGGGAGTCGTCACCCATTTTTTGTAAGGATCAAGGTTTGCTATGTGCATGATGTTGTGCATGATTTTTGTTCAGAAAAAGCGAAAAAGGAAAAGTTTTTCAAGTTAATCAATCCAGGTAATCGATTTCATGCTTCTGATTTCCTACACCATCGTCTAACCATTCATATTGAGGAGGGCCAACTCCCCAAAAAATGTGGTTTGTTCAAGTCTAAGAAGTGTTCATTTGGTAGTAAGCATCTCATATCTTTGAAAGCTAGCGGTTCGCTTCTCCACTTCAGGTATATCTGTCATACAAGACACTTTGGACTTGTTAGAGTGTTGCAACTGGGTAACATTCTTTTGAAAGATTTTTTAATGGAAGAAATAGGGTCCCTATTTCATTTGAGGTTCTTAAGGATTCATACTCTTGATGGAAAAGCTATCCCAGTGTCGTGGTTGAACCTCCAGAATCTGGAAACTCTGTTGATCAATACGCAATCCACCATGGTATTACTGCCCAGAATATTAAAACTGTCAAAGCTGAAACATGTGAAAATTGACGCGAGTTCTTTCTTTGAAGAGGAAGAGGACGCGGACAATATCCAAAGTAGAATATTGAAAGGTGAGAATTCAAAGTTAGAAGACTTGACAACTTTATCCCAAGTTGATATCTCATATTCTGAAGGCACGAATGATGCTCTGGAGAAGTTCCCAAATCTTCAGCACCTTGATTGCAGCATCATGGAACGGCGGCACCCTCCTACCCACGGCGATTGGTTTCCCAAGCTTGATGTGCTTAATAAACTTGAATCATTCAGAGCAAATTACTGTTGCTCCAACTTAATCCGTCAACCCAATGAATATCACTTCCCTAGCAGCTTGAAAGAGTTACGGTTGTATCGGTTTACCATGACACCTGCTTTGTTGTCAGCAATCGCGGCATTACCTCAGCTTGAAATTCTGGTGATTATCAACTGTGAATTCGTAGAGGACAAGTGGGACGCAAGTGAGGACATCTATCAAAGTCTTAAGACTTTGACATTGCGAAGGGTCAACCTTTCAGAATGGGAAGTTGATAGGGAAAC
Source organism: Solanum acaule (assembly GCA_036250505.1). Classification (NCBI taxonomy): domain Eukaryota; kingdom Viridiplantae; phylum Streptophyta; class Magnoliopsida; order Solanales; family Solanaceae; genus Solanum; species Solanum acaule. The sequence continues at coordinate 2,877 of JAJOOR010021482.1, read as the reverse complement.
TTTTCCCAAGCTTAAGGAATTAATACTAGAACATTGTTACAAGCTTAGGGAGATCCCTTGTGCATTTGTGGATATAGAGACTTTAAAGTCCATTCATTTAATTAATATTAAGCGTGAGCTTGGAGATTCAGCCATTGAGATTAAGAAACAAGTAGAAGCTTTCGCAGGAGAGGACAGACCTCAAGTCCATATAGAAGATGTGTATGAATAAGAAGAGGATGAAACAGAGGTAATTAATTTCTTACATATTTACCCCTACATACATATATACTTCATTTAATTTAAATCATCTACTTATATAATTTGCAGAATGCCCAAAGGACACAAGGATAGAACAACAATGAAGAAAGAAACAACACATTTGCATTTGCAGTCTCAGTTCATCTGCGTGGTTCTGGAGATGTTCAAAATTAATGTTTTTGAGAGTTTTATTTCATGTTTTTTGTTAATTATGAATCTTATTTCGTATCTAATCTCTGATATAAGATTCTAGTTTTTTGTTAACATGAAGGATTGTGACTTTTGTGAAGAGTTCTGATTTTTATGAAAAATAAGATTGTGATTTTTACGAAGGGTTATGACTTTTTATTTTTGTTAAAAGGGTTGTGACTTTTCGATAAGGCACTATAAACACATGTTCACACTATCATTTGTTGTGTATAAATAGAGAGGTTTACTCTTATTTTTAAACAACGATTTTCTAGACTTCTTTTTCTACTACTAAATTCTAGTATTCTAAATATACTTTACTGTTGTTGAGTGGTTCGATGACAACGTAGTTTTAGATACCGATACACCGGTACCTAAATCAGAAGAAGTTAAAAGTTTTCATAAATATTATGATGGAATGTATGAGTCCACTAACTACGACAGGACCAAGTCCTTTAGACAGTCAAGATGCACAAAAGTAAATGCTGAAAGTAAAATGAACACACAATACTTTACGTGGAAACCTCCTGGCTCAAGGGAGTAAAACCAAGACCTGTCTCACAGAATTTTCAAACTGTTTTCACTAATATTCTCAAGCAAAAGTGAAATACAGTTTACAACCTCACAATGATATTAACCTCCTAATCTCAACACTAAGTAATACAACCTATTACTTATTGAGCCTAAGCAATGCATTCATTGCCCACTATACTAACCTTCACTGATTAATATAGAGTTTTGACCGTAAAACACAAAGTTACCCTTAACTATATTCTTACAATGACTCACACAAAGTTTTGATACGTTTCTAACAAGAGTGAAACTAATCCTACAAGTTAACCACAAATACAAGCAATCAAAATAACAACAGGTTCAGGAAGCAATTCTTCAGTCGATGAGGTCCCTTGTTGTTTTGTTTGAAGCTTGAATTTTCTTTCTTTGAATGAATGAATTAATTTGTTGTTTGTCATGTTGATTATATTAACCAAAAAGAGTTATTGTCCATTAGACAAACAACCTCGTCCGTTCTGATTGGACGACCTCACCAACCACTGACAAAACAACTTTCCAGCTGTATAGCACATTGCCCCGGACGAGAACACTCTGCAGAGGACCAGGTCCCTGCATTTGTGAGGATCATCAAAACATGTGAAAGCTTTATCATATTACAAAGACCAAATCCAGCCTCCCAATGATTATCACTTCCCTATAACAAGCTTGAAAGAGTTCTCTGAGACCTGCTTTGTTGTTAGCAATCGTGGCCTTGCCTGAGCTTGAATTTCTGGAGTTTATCGACTATGATTTTCAAAGAGAATAAGTGGGATGCAAGTGAGGACACCTGTCAAAGTCTTGAGACTTTGTGTTTGAAAAATTTGTATATATATATAGATAGCTGATAAAATCATAATATATTTGATTGTACACCCTTAAAATAAAAACTCGCTTGGGTGCACTGGTCGATGTTGCCATTTTGGATTGCAACTGCGCAAGTTCGAATCTTTCAATGAATGATATTCGTTTAACCATCTTTACAAGACGATAACTCTATCATTGAGCAAGAATTAAAGAGCAGCATAAAATAAGGATAAAAGTACAAATGACCCAATAGTACTTGTAGAATATGTCAGTTTGATTTATGTTTGCAGCCTTAACGTGAACATTCAATTAGTCTAATCAAAGTCTAGATCTAAAATTGATTAATTTAAGTTTATAATCATTTTGAATTATTAATTAAAACCAAGTCTTTCTACTCGAAAATCGAAATGATAGCTGATAGCCTCCATAAATATATTTGCAAGTGAATAACAGAATAAGCATTTATCAGTTGACATTTCCCGGGTTAATTTTGGAGGCATTTCATCATAGATTTGCACTAATATATAAGGGATAGACATATGTATCTCTGGGTATATGACCGAAATTTCAGAGAGTACTTTAACTAAATTAAGATCTTATTACTCTCCTGAATCCATTTTTTTTTATATCTTTTCGGCTTACGTGGCATCAGGGCCGGCTCTTGCCTATAAAATTTTAGGCATTGGCCTTTGGGGGCCTCAAATTTTTATAAATAAAAAATTAAGTATCTTAACCCCATTCAAATAGAAGAAATTAAGGAAACATTGTTTTGGATTCTTACATTTTCTTCGTTAACACTCACATTATTTATCCTTTGTAACTCTTTTTGCACTCTATTTCTTCAAATCTTTGATAGTTACAGTAATACACTTTCAAAAATATGAATCAATAGTCGAAAAATGTTGAACAAAGTGCATTACAAATTCTTTTTTTAATTTATTTGTTAATTTTCATATTAAAGTAGGTGTACCAAGTTATTAACTTTTTGAATCAGATTCTATGATTCTAACTCTTATCTTTAAAGTTTATCAACTTATTACTTATAAAATTGTGTTAATAATTCATATAATAATTGTCTCAATAAAAGGATGT